>BJCO01755259.1:0-10660 GCA_018326465.1 Flaveria floridana | reverse complement strand
TTCATTCATTTATTAATGCATGCATTCTTTCATTACGTTCCTCTTTTCATTATCTTCCACTTTACGTTACATAATACTTTTCATTCATTCATTAACGTAACATGTAAAGCCACATCAAAGATAAACATACATCCTAATAAGGAACATAACAACATACAACATCAATCACACAAGGCGACATCGCACACCCATAACCTACATCATGCATAACATACAACATGCACAATGAACCTCAGCCGCACTCCTTTCGTGCGTATGGACCCAATCGCATGCCATTAGGACGCATGGACCTCCAGTCGCATAGCCCTAGCTGGGTGCAGAATGCAGTTCATCCCGAACTGCAGCTGCCAAGTTCGACCTCCAAACTCTTCCAAACCTCCTTTTAGCTCAAATCAGCCATTCTAAACCTTAGGGAAACATACCACGACACTATTCAAGCACAACCCAGTTCGAAAATCGAGACCCAAACGAATCATACATATACACATACATACACAAACGGGTTTACACCCAAAGTACCCAAAAACGATCTTTAGATGTGTTCCAGCCCCAAAATCATTTAAAAACGTGTAAAAGAGGGGTCCTAGAACTCACACAAACAATCCCGTCAAGTAGAGCTTCGATTTGACCCGCTACCCTTCGATTTTCACGCTCGAATCCACCCGAACCAAGCTTTTCTCCCTTTTTCTCCTTCTCTTCTCCCTTGGCTGAGTTTTTGGCAAGAATGGGGAGGGTATGGGCTGCCGTCCCCCTTTTATACCCTCACTCATCCAAATTTCTTCCCGTTTTGGCAAGTTTCGTCCCTCGACTTTGGACTTTATTTCTTTTCTTCTTTCGTTGGCTTCAAAGAAAATATCCAAGCGTTACACCCTGATTGATTTCTACTCATTCTTAATGTTGTTTAATCGTTAAATCGATCAGAAACTGATTTGATCGCCAATCAAATAGGATTCCGCACTATATGATTTGGTTTCACGTTGAATCAGTTAGTACTCCGTACGTACACGGTCCTAACAAAAATGTTGAATTTTTGATTGTTTGTTGATTGCATGATGTTAGTAGGATTGTATTGATGATAGTTTATGTGGGTTGTTGTAAGGACCTGTTCCCGGACACCTCACAGTTGGTCATTCATTGCCTCTTAGATACATATCAATATACATTTCATAAGATGAACAACGGAATTACGTTAGCAAAAACCATTCTCTATTATTGATAAATACTATTGTTAAGCAATACAATGGGGTTTACGATACAAAAGATTGTTTAATTGCATTACAAAACACTAATATCTTAACATAAGAATGGATGTTAGTCTTTTCCCGCCAAGTAGCTTCACCCTCGTGCCATCCTCAGCAAAATTTACCTGCCAACTGAAAATGTATAAAAGTCAGCGTTGCTGAGTGAGTTCTAGTTTTAAAAGTGTTAAAATACCTTGTATGATTTATGTATGAAAATACTCTTTCAATAAAATACTTTCTTTACTTTTGTACATGAGCACACATCAACTATACAACAAGGTAATCCTTTCTTTCTGCTATATACCTTTGTTCATTTCTTACCCTTTAACTTTATCTTTCACTGTCTATGTGGACCAATGAACAATACCCTAAACTATGTGCGTGAAAAACTGGTGCTGGGCCTATGGACTATAAATAGACCATGATCACCGTGCACGAGGCTGACCCAGTCACCAAAGGTATGCTACAAAGGTCCGTCCATCTCAATTGATTGACCCTGTGTGCATCCTTTGGGGTAGCTAACCCGCATCACAGTTGAGCTAACGACAACATGGTCGTGCACCTGCTATATGCTTGCAAGACTTTTATTATTTTATTTATGTTCCACTTCTCTTTATCATTACTCTTTCACTTTATTAATGATAATACTTGCATTTATGATCATAAACATACCATAAAAGTCACATAATAATAATTTGTTATAGACATAAGGACAACTCATAATAATGCAATATAACGGCAATGAAAACCCTAAAGTCAAACTTAGGTCAAACCATAATGATTCTTTTTCCTCAAAATTTCAGAAAATAAACTAAGTATTCTAGGCGCATGAGTACTATACAGGCGCATGAGGCCTGTTTAGGCATATTGCAACTATTTAGGCATATGGGCTTACTTGGGCGTTTCTACAATTAGGCGTATAAGCCATTTCAGGCGCATGGGAACTATTTGGGCGTATGGGTTATACTTAGGCGTTTGAGACTAAGTCCTAGATGCATGGACTACAGTTCAGGTGCATGGCTTATACTTAGAATTTCTAAGGCATTTCTAGACGTATGGGGCACTGTTTGGGTGGATGGGCCCTATTTGGGTGCATGACCCTACTTGGAAACTTCTCTAAGGCAGTTTTAGGCACATGGGCCTTATTTAGGCGTATGGCCACCTGTTTGGCATGTTTCTAACATATTTTTAGTCCTAAACATCATAATAACTTAATCTAAGCTTACTCATACCATTCTAAGCATGAAAATAACATAACATAACATAACATTCATACACATCATCATACATACATGGATACATATGGTTACTCATACAACAATTTATAAAAATGGTTTACATACATTTTCAACCCCAAGAATTTATAATACAAGTAGAAATATGAGGTCTAGAACTCACCTGATGTATCAAAAGAGCACAACTCCCCCAAACTTATTTGTACACAAATTCAAACACCTAAAACAAACCAATTAAATACCAAAACACATATAACACTTATAAATCGGTTCTAAGGCTGAAAACCCAGCAAAACCGAACCAAAAACACATTAAACACTTACCAATTTGTCAGATTCAGCCCTTTCTTCCTTGAAAACCGAAGAAACAAGTTCTTCTTATCTTCTCTTTTCAGTCGACCAAAAAGTAGAAAGTGGGCATGACATGGGCGGCCATGCCCCTTTAAAAGTATTATTTTGTACTTTTGTACAATTTACACAATACTCCCTTCCACTTTTGTCTCCTTTTATTTCTTTCCAAGAACTTTTATTTCCTTTTTATTTTGGACAAGATTTTGGGCATTACAAGTCTACCCCCCGAAGAGTCACAGGTTTCGTCCCCGAAACCTGTGACTCTTCGAACAACTCTGGGTAGTGCTGTCTCATTTCTTCCTCAATTTCCCTCGTAGACTCAGATCCGTTTCTATGTTTCCACTGCACCCGCACAAGTGGTACCACTTTATTCCTTAGCCTCTTCTCCTTGCGATCGATGATTGCCACTGGTTGTTCTACATAGTTAAGCCATTCATCAACCTTGATATCTTCCAGTGGTACAACCATGTCTTCATTAGCTAAGCACTTCTTTAGATGAGATACGTGGAATGTCGGATGAATTCCAATTAACTCATCTGACAGTTCAAGTCGATAGGCCACCTCTCCTACTCGTGTGATGATTTGGAAAGGCCTTATGTATCTCGGGCTTAGCTTACCTCGCTTCCTGAATCGAATGATTCCTTTCCAAGGTGAGACCTTCAACATCACTCGGTCGCCAACCTTGAATTCTATTGGTCTACGCCTCTTGTCAGCATACGAGTTTTGCCTATCTTTTGCCGCCTTCGTGAAGGCCTTAATCTTTTCTAACTTCTCAGTCATAGCCTCGATCACCTCAACACCGCCTAGCTCCTTCTACCCAATGTCCCCCAAACATATAGGCGTCCTACATCTCGTACCGTATAGCATCTCGTACGATGGCATGCCAATACTAGCATGATAACTATTGTTATACGAGAACTGTGCTAACGGTAAGTGGTCATCCCAACTTCCTCCAAAATTCATCACGCACGCTCGGAGCCTATCCTCGAGCGTCTGAATCTTACTCTCAGACTGACCATCTGTCTGACGATGGTAAGCCGTGCTAATGCGTAGCCTCGTCCCCATGGCATCATGGAATCTCTTCCAAAATTTTGATGTGAATCGGGTGTCATGATCTGACACAATAGACACCAGCACGCCATAACGAGCTACGATCTCCTTGATGAACAGATCCGCCAGTCTCTCGGATGAATGCGTCTCACAGATTGGTAGGAAGTGAGCACTCTTGATTAGACGATCAACAATCACCCAGATGGCATCGTACCCCCTTGCTGTGTGGGGTAGCTTCATAATAAAGTCCATACTCCATCAGATGGCATCACCCAGATGGCATCGTACCCACTTCCACTCGGGTATATCAAATGGTTAGATCTTCTCGTAAGGCTTCTGATGCTCTGCCCTCACTTGCAAGCAACTAAGGCACTTACTCACATACTCCACCACTTCATGTTTCATACCTGGCCACCAGTAGTCCTTCTTCATGTCTTGATACATCTTGGTGGCATTAGGATAAATGGAGTATCGAGTCTTGTGAGGTTTATCCATGATCCGCCCTCGTAAGTCTCCGTAACGAGGGATCCACATCCGCCCAAAGCGGGTTCTAACCCCGTGGATATTTTCTCCCAATTCCACGACTAGACCTCTTATTCATTCAGAGTTGAGGCGATCTTCTTTCAACGCCTCATTCTGAAATTCTTTCACTTGGGTCATCATGTCCGAGGTCATCACTGACTAATACGCTTTCACCCGAATCAGCTCGGGTCTCTCTTTTCGGCTCAGGGCATCGGCTACCACATTGGCCTTGCCCGGATGGTAGTGGATCTCACAGTCATAATCCTTGATGAGCTCTAACCACCTCCTTTGTCTCATGTTGAGATCCTTTTGCTCAAAGAAATACTTCAAGATCTTATAGTCGGTGAGGATGGTGCACTTCGTCCCGTATAAGTAGTGCCTCCAAATCTTCAACGCAAGAACCACATCGCTAACTTCAAATCATGTGTAGGGTAGTTGACTTCGTGGGTCTTTAATTGTTGGGATGTGTAGGCTATCACCCTTCCATATTGCATCAACACGTAACCTAGCCCAGAATAAGAGGCATCCGAATACACCACTAAGTCCTCACTCCCTTTGGGTAATGTCAAGACAGGAGCTTGGGTTAATCTCGTCTTCAACTCCTCAAAATCACACTCCTGTTCTAGAGCCCACATGAACTTCACATCCTTACGAGTCAATTTGGTCAAAGGCAAGGCTATCTTGGAAAATTCTTGAATGAACCTCCTGTAGTATCCCACCAAACCCAAGAAACTACGGATCTCAGATGGCATCCTTGGAGACTTCCATTGCGTCACCGCCTCAACCATTGCCGGGTCCACCATGATTCCTTTAGCATTAACAACATGACCTAAAAATTGAACCTCGCGCAACCAGAAAGCACCCTTAGAGAATTTAGCGTGTAGCTTTTCTCTCCTAAGTGTCTCCAATACCTCATGTATGTGGCCGACATGTTCTTCATCGCTTTTATAATAAATCAGGATATCATCAATAAACACAATCACTGATTTATCTAACATCGGCCGACACAGTCGGTTCATCAAGTCCATAAAGGCTGCTGGCGCGTTAGTTAAACCGAAAGACATAACGAGAAACTCATAGTGTCCATAACGCGTATGAAAAGCTGTCTTAGGAATGTCTTGTTCCCTCACCCTCAGTTGATGGTAGCCCGACCTTAAGATCTATCCTCGAGAACCAACTGGCACCTTGGAACTCATCGAACAAGTCATCAATCCTCGGTAACGGATACCGATTCTTCACCGTCAACTTGTTCAGCTCGCGGTAGTCGATACACATCCGCATACTACCGTCATTTTTCTTCACGAACAAGACCGGAGCAACCCATGGAGAGATACTCGGTCGGATGAATCCCTTATCCATTAACTCCTGCAACTGAGCCATTAGCTCCTTCATCTCGGTAGGAGCTAATCGGTACGGTGCTTTGGCAACGGGTTGAGCACCAGGTATCAAATCGATTTGGAACTCAATCTTGTGGTCCGGTGGCACACCTGGCAAGTCCTCTGGAAACACGTCTGGGAATTCACACACTACTTGCTCGTCGGATAGCTATGGTACAGACACGCCCACATCCTTCACGTAGGCCAGATAGGCACTACATCCACGTCGCATGTACTTCCCCACCACCGCCATCGAAATCACCTTTGGGATCGTAGTAACGCAATCTCTATAAATCGTCACCAAACTTCCATCGGGCGCAACTAGTCGAATCATCTTCTTGCGACATACGATGTTCACCTTATAGGTTGCTAACCAGTCCATCCCTAGTACTACATCAAATCCACCTAGGGGCATCACATGTAACTTAGCAGTAAACCTATGACCTTCTAGTTCTATGGCACAGTCCTCTATCATGTCAGTAATTTTAGTGGACTTACCAATAGTAGTTTCTACATCGAATAGCTCACTAATACTTCTACTACTAGCAGACAACTTAGCACAAAAAGTAGTAGAAATAAAACTTCTACTAGCACCCGAGTCAAATAATACAGAGGCACAAGTTTGATTTACGAGAAATATACCTGACACGACATCGGGATCCACTCTGGCCTCTTTTCGGGTCATGGTGTAAGCTCTAGCACTCGCCCTCTGTCCTCCTTCCTCCGGCTTCTTCCTCTCCCCAGAGCTCCCCTCCCTCGGCTTCTTGCAGTCTTTGGTCGCGTAGCCCTCCTCGTCACAATTATAACATTTCAGCACCCTACAGTCTCTAGCAATATGGTCAGGCTTTCCACACCTGAAGCATACATTCAGCCCCAACCTACACTCATCGGGATGCTCTCTTCCATATTTACCATACTTCCTCAGTCTCGGGCTTGACGACACCCTATGATCATCCACCTTCATCCTCTTATTGTTTGGAGTGAAACCACCACGTCCAAACCTCTTCACGTTCCAGTTCTTATCACCACCACTCATCTTCTTCACTTCCACCATGGTCTCCTCCCGTTCATCGTACAATCTGCCCGCCATGTCTATAACCGATCGAAAGGTACCTTGCTGAGTAGTGATCAGATGCCTGCGAATATCAGCCAGCAGTCCGTGGATGTACCTCTTGATCTTCCTTGACACTGGTGTCACTTGATCCTGCACCAGCCTTGCCATTTCGTTGAATTTGGTGGTGTACTACTGGTAGGTCATGGTTCCCGTTTCAATCTGTAGGAACTCCCTCTCAATCTTGTCAAGTTCCCGGTGAGGACAGAATTCCTCGATCACTAACTGCTTCAGATCCTTCCACCGCATCTTCCCGATGGCTCTGGCACCCTCAGGTTGGACAATGTTGTCCCACAAACACAACGCTGAATCGATAAAAGAGTGAGTAGCAAACTTCACCTTCTAGTCTTTGTGACACTCACTAATCTCCATCACGCTTCCATTTCCCTCACCCAGCGGTAAGCGGCAACAGCATTACCATTGCCATCGAAGGTCATGGGCTTGCACCTCTGGAATGCTCCATAACTAAAAACCCTTGATCATCACCCCCACTAAATCATCCTCCTCTTCATCTGGCAACGCGGTCTCAGGCCTCGATTGTTCTTCCTCACCTTTGCTTCCCTTCCTATCTTCCTTCTCCTTCCTCTCCTCACCCCTCACAGCTCTGATAACTTCGGTTACTACAGAAGGTAAGACTGTCTGCATGACCTGGTGCACCTCGTCAGCAATCGCCTCCTAAGCTGAGGCATTCAAACTAGTGTTCTCATTCTCCTTACTTCGACTATGAACCTCAGGGTTCTCATGGGCCATCTCAAGAGCCTTAGCACTACTCCTAGACACATGTGGCCGACCTCTGCCTCTAGATGCTTTGGAAGATTTTCATCCAGCCATTCCCTAAACGCTTATAAGATTCAAACACTAATATAATCACTCAAGGCAATTGCTAAGTTTATGTTAAGTATAGTAAGTCCCTAATTACAGCGGCCAGTTGTGATTAGCCACTTACTATACTCTTCATACCCCAAGCATTTCCTATCCGGACTACATTAGCATCTAAACCTACTAAGAACACATAAGTCAAATAACACACGCACATAATAATGATTAACTTAAAGGAAAGAAATACCTGATGGCACGTAGCTACTCGGGCTGACATCCCTCTATTCGTCCCATTTTCAGTTGAAGTTTAGGTTTTAGAAAATAATTTACCTAATTCACTTAAACTATGGCTGTGATATCAACGTGTAAGGCCCCGTTCTCGGACACCTCACAGTTGGTCATTCATTGCCTCTTAGATACATATTAATATACATTTCATAAGATAAATAGCGGAATTATGTTAGCAAAAGCCATTCTCTATTATTGATAAATACTGTTGTTAAGCAATACAATGGGGTTTAAGTTACAAAAGATTTTTTAGTTGCATTACAAAACAACAATATCTTAACATAAGAATGGATGCCAGTCTTTTCCCGCCAAGTAGCTTCACCCTCGTGCCATCCTCAGCAAAATTTACCTGCCAACTAAAAATGTATAAAAGTCAGCATTGTTGAGTGAGTTCTAGTTTTAAAAGTGTTAAAATACCTTGTATGATTTATGTATGAAAATACTCTTTTAATAAAATACATCCTTTACTTTTGTATGTGAGCACGCATCAACTATTCAACAAGGTAATGCTTTCTTTCTCTACTGTATACCTTTGTTCATTTCGTACTCTTTAACTTTATCTTTCACTGTCTATGTGGACCAATGAGCAATACCCTAAACTATGTGCGTGAAAAACTGGTGCTGGGCCTGTGGACTATAAATAGACAACGATCACTGTGCACGAGGTTGACCCAGTCACCCATAGTATGCTACAAAGGTCCATCAATCTCAATTAATTGACCCCGTGTGCATCCTTTGGGGTAGCTAACCCACATCACAGTTGAGCTAATAACAACATGGTCATGCACCTCCTATATGCTTGCAAGACTTTCATTATTTTATTTATGTTCCACTTCTCTTTAGCATTACTCTTTCACTTTATGAATGATAATACTTGTTATGATCATAAACATACCACAAAAATTACACAATAATAACTTATCATGGACATAAGGACAACTCAAAATAATGCAATATAATGGCAATGAAAACCCTAAAGTCAAACTTCGGTCAAACCTTAATGATTCGGTTTCCTCAATATTTCAAAAAATAAACTAAATATTTTAGGCGCATGAGCACTATGCAGGCGCATGAGGCCTGTTTAGGCGTATTGCAACTATTCAGGCGCATGGGCTTACTTGGGCATTTCTACACTTAGGCGCATGAACCATTTCAGGTGCATGGGAACTATTTGGGCGTATGGGTTATACTTAGACATCTGAGACTAAGTCCTGGACGTATGGACTACTGTTCAGGCGCATGGGCTTATACTTAGAAATTCTAAGGTATTTCTAGACGTATGGGGCATTGTTTGGGCGAATGGGCCCTATTTGGGCGCATGACCCTACTTGGAAACTTATCTAAGGTAGTTTTAGGTGCATGGCCAACCTGTTTGGCATGCTTCTAACATATTTTCAGTCCCAAACATCATAATAACTTAATCTAAGCTTACTCATACCATTCTAAGCATGAACATAACATAACATTCATACACTTCATCATACATGCATGGACACACACGGTTACTGTAAGGCCCCGTTCCCGGGCACCTCACAATTGGTCATTCATCGTACATAAAAACATATATTTACATTAACTTAATAAAAATAATGCAGCGGAAACATTAAATCTTTCTTTCAAATTACTATGAATGCTTTTGCTAATTAATACAACGTCGACCAATTACCAAATACATATTGTTGTATTACATCACAAAAGCATCTAACAAAAGAATGCCTTTCCCGAAAGGAGCTGAGTAGCCGCCTCGCGCTATCCTCAGCAACACTACCTGTCAACTGGAAATACATAAAAAGTCAGCGTTGCTGAGTGAGTTCTAGTTTTATAATAAAACTATACTTTATTTTCGTTAACTTTTTGTTACTTACATGCGGACACACAATGTACGTACACATAGATAATATTGTTATTATATTCCTTGTTTATTATTTAACTTTCGTTCGTGTGCCGTTCGTCGTAACGTTCACATTCTTTCATACTCTTTCTTTTGTTCATACCTTTCTTAATTTCATACATTCGTTCATTTCTTGCATTCGTACATTCATATCATTCATACCTTCATTACTTACGTACGATCATTTCATTCATTCATTCGTTCATTATATTCGTTCGTACGTTCATATCATTCAAACATTCATCACATACGTATGATCATTTCTTTCATTCATACGATCATTACATTCGTTAGTACGTTCATTACTTTCGGTGACATGTACAATACCCCGAACATTGTGCACGAAGCTGATGCTGGACCTGTGGTGATCAACCACGAACATTGTGCCCGAAGCTGATCCAGTCACCTGAGGCAAGTACATGCACCACTTATCTTTTCTCTTTCATTCTGGATCAATACCCTATGCTATACCCCGAACATTGTGCACGAAGCTGATGTTGGACCTGTGGTGATCAACCACGAACATTGTGCACGAAGCTGATCCAGTCACCTGGGGTAAGCAGCAAGGATCCCATACATATGGTCAATCACAAAGATTGGACCCCAATGTGCATCCTTCGGGGTAGCTAACCCGCACACCGTTGAGCTAACACCTGCCAGGGGTGTGCACCTCCTACATTTGCTTGCAAGCCTTTTTCTTACGTTCGTTCGTTCATTCATTAATGCATGCATTCATTCGTTACGTTCCTCCTTCATTATCTTTCGCTTTACGTTACA
>BJCO01755252.1:0-11198 GCA_018326465.1 Flaveria floridana | reverse complement strand
GAGCGTGTTCTTGACGGAAGGATCAAAACCAAAAGATAAACAATGATACGAACAATAATCGAATGATTTCATTGATAAAACATAACGATTTTAAGCTCGTTATAACTTAAGAATTACAACTTTTGGCAAGGGGAGATCGAGCATGATCTCCCCTCTCATCCGGCAGCACCTAGGCCCCGGGCAGACTCTCTAAACCCTTAGGTTTCTACACATTGAAACTGGTATATATAGGCCTCGGCCCATATCTGATGCGACTGGGCCCATTTGTGCGATTGGACCATTCGTATGGTTTAATCCTACGACTGGACCATTCTTATGGTTCAGTCTTACGAATGTCCCAATCGCATCTCTCAGTCGCACGACTGGTCCATTAGCATGGCTCAGTCTTACGACTGAGTCACATTCGCATATGCTCCTGCGAATGACCCAGTTTCATGTGCTTACAAGGTGTATAACATTAAGCCTAGACTATTCGTCAAGCGACGGACACACTATATATGACTATATATGCTCCAACAGAAATCACCTTTGGAACCGTAGTGTCGCGATTACCGTAGACCGTCATTGAACTTCCATCAGGCGCAATTAATCGAATCAATTTCTTCCGACACATAATGTTTGCCTCGTAAGCTGCTAACCAATCCATCCCTAGTATTACATCAAATCTACCTAGGGGCATCAAAAATAGCTTAGAAGAAAATCTATGGCCTTCTAGTTCTATGTCACAGTCTTCTATCATATCAGAAGTTCTAGTATACTTACCAATAGCAGTTTTAACATCAAAGGGCTCATCATTACTTCTACTACTAATAGGAAATTTATCACCGAATGTAGCAAAAATAGAACTCCTACTAGAACCAGAATCAAATAATACAGAGGCACAAATTTAGTTTACTAGAAACATACCTGACATGACATAAGGATCAACTCTGGCTTCCTCCCGCGTCATCATGAAGGCTCTAGCGCTTGCCCTCTGTCCCCCTTCTTCTGGGTTCTTCTTCATCCCACAACTCTCAGCCCACGGTTGCTTGCAATCCCTGCTCAGATGGCTTCCTCACCACAGTTATAACACTGTATAACCCCACATATCTTCGCCACATGACAGAGCTTTCCATACTTGAAGCCCATATTCACTCCCCACTTGCATTCACCAGCGTGCTCCCTCCCACATCCACCGCACTTCATCATCCCCAAGCTTGATGACACCATTCTACGATAATCCATCTTCATCCTTTTGTTGTTTGGAGTGAGTGCAAACTGTTTCCCACTCCAGTTTCTGTCACCACCACCTGTTCTCTTAACCTCACCACCGCCACCTCTCTCTCATCGTATAACCTCCCAGCTAGATCCACTGCCGACCTGAAAGTGCTTGGTTGGTCAGCGATCAAGTGCCTGCGAACATCAGCTGGCAATCCCTGCACATACTTCTTGATCTTCTTCGAAACTGGCGTCACCTGATCCGGTACCAGCCTTGCCATTTTGTTGAACTTTGTGGTATACTGCTGGTGCGTCATACTTCCCGCCTCTAGCTGCAGGAACTCCCTCTCATTTTTGTCCAACTCCCTGTGAGGATAGAACTCCTTAATCATCAGCTTCTACAACTCTGACCACTTTATCCTTCCAATGGCCCTACTTCCCTCGGCTTGGATAACGTTGTCCCACAAATACAATGTCGAGTCAACAAATGAGTGAGTGGCGAACTTCATTTTCTGGTCCCCTCAACACTCACTAATCTCCAACACCGCTTCCATCTCCCTTACCCAGTGGTGGGTAGGTGCAGCATTGCCATTGCTACCAAAGTCGGGGGCTTGCATCTTTGAAATTCCCCATAGTTACAACCATGTGCAGTTTCATGCACAACTTCCTCCTCATCCTCCTCACTCGACACAACCATCTCAGTCTCAGGTTGTTCTCCTCCTTCTCTCCAAGTGGTCCTCCTCTTTTCCCTCCTTTCGTCCACCCTTACAGCCTTATTCACTTCAGTCACCATAGACGGCAGAATCGTCTACATGACTTGATGAACCTCCTCCACTACTGTAGGATCGGGTGAAGGGTTTAGCACTTTTACAACACAGCAACACAATGAGGAGAGTGTATTAGAACACTTAACAGATCAAATGAGGAACCAGTTATGATGATGCTAAGAACACAAAAGTAAACTCAGAATGAAAGAACAAGATAACAACAGTAGTGGATGGTTTTCAAGGTTGTTGTATATTGCTTCTCAAATTCAAGTTACAAGTATTCAGCATACATACAATACAAGACTTGAGACACTATATAATACAACCTACAGACGGCCATGCTTTGAAGGCCAGCTGGATACATGAATTAGACAACACAATCCATGTAGAGTCAAAAGGCAGATTGCCTATGACATGCCATAGATCACATCCTAATATATTACAAAAAGGATAAAGGTACATAAAGTAGAAAGGTTTGACCCAAGACCTCAATGTACAGTTTTCCTAAAGCATGGAACTTTTCACCAACTCATACAAGTTGGTGACCAACCAGAGTGGGCAGCGGCAAAGTGGTTCAGCTTTATCAGAAAAGGTACATCAGATAAAAGCATGTGTGATAAAATTCTTTAGAAGAATCTGTCTTGTTTTTCTTGGCTTCGGAAGACTTTGTCTTGAAGCTAAGGAAGACTTCATTTCTGGCTTCAGAACATATTGGTCTTGGCTACAAAAGATTTTACACCTGGAATGTTTCTTAAGTTGTGTAAAACTTTCGTAGCAATACTACTTCATGTTCTGTGCAGAATGCAGGAAGATCATGTATAAAACTACTGAATGAAGACTAGCATAACTACTGAAGAAGGACAGGTATAACTGCTAAAGAATACTTCTTCAGCTGTTGTAATAACTGCTGAAAGAAGATCATCACAACTACTGAAGAATACTTCTTCAGTTGTTGTGACAACTACTGAAAAGGATCATCACAACTACTGAAAAGGATCATCATAACTACTGAAGAATACTTCTTCAGTTGTTGTGATAACTACTGAAAAACTGTCTTCAGACTTTGTCTTCAGACTTTGTCCCCAGCAGATATCTTCAGATGTTATCTTCAGTTGTTGTCTTCAGTTGTTGTCTTCAGTTGTTGTCTTCAGCTGTTCTGATCAGCTGTTACCTTCAGCTGTTGTCTTCAGCTGATGTGATCAGCTGTTACCTTCAGCTGTTATCTTCAGCTGATGTTTTCAGCTATTGTGATCAGTTGTTACCTTCAGCTGTTATCTTCAGCTGATGTCTTCAGCCGTTGTGATCAGCTGTTACCTTCAACTGTTGTGTTCAGCTGATGTCTTCAGCTATTGTGATTAGCTGATCTCTTCAGCTGTTGTGTTCATCAGTAGATAGTTACGAGAGTGTTTTGGCTGCATCAGACTTCTAGGAATCCTTACAACTACTGCCTCTTTAACCGAAGCCCTCAAGTTCGCACTCTCATCACCACCTTCCTGGTGATGGATCTCGGGCTCTTAACATGTCGTTTCAGTAGTCCTAGCCCTATTCCTTGTAACACGCGATTCAGCACCACGTCCACCACGTGCTCCACATCTAGAAGGTTCAAATGCTAACACGGTCATTCAAGGGAATAGCTCAAATTCTAACACGGTCATTCGAGGCACTTAAACTTAGTTATATATTACAAGATATACCTTTTTGGAAGCCTAATACATATATCTAGATGTGGTAAAAATATCAGATTTTATAAAAATTCTTTGTACCATGAAAAGAGGATGACAACCAGACCCAAAAATCCTCCTGATTCTGTCAAATGTACATATTTATATAAAGTAAACTTTTAGAGGTATTTGGTAAAAAGAAAACTCATACACATGGAAAGTATAATGCCATTATACTTAATACAAAACCCAATCAATACATTATGTAGTTTTAGGAAGATAACTAAGAAGACAAGAATCTAAATAAAACATTAACGACTCGACGTGTCTAACTAGTCAAGTGACATTTTCAAACCTTTATGGATGAGTTATGCATGACCATCTAGGGTTAGTAATCATGACTTCATGAATATATTGTGATTTTATTTAGGAGTTTCCTAGACCAATCATACGTACAAACTATTGCGAGTATTCACGCGTGCATTACAGGTGAGTTTCACGGCCCCATTTTTACTTATTTCCTTTTGGGGGAGATTATATGCAAATTACTAATTTTCTTGGACACATCTACTTGTCAATGATTTAACATCTTATATAAGTTGTTTACTTACCGTATGAAGTCCCTTGTTATCGAGACCGTTAGTTTATTTTCCAAAGCGAGGTAATCATGGATAGTACTATTGGGTTTGACATCCCCCAACCGAGTTAATTACCCTAACCTTGACCGGAGGTGTAAATGGGTGCATTCTTAGCCTGTTCACCCCTGTGCTTACGGTAGGCATGGGTAGGGACAATTTATTACAGTTACAGTCTAGCTACGGTTGCGGCGCATATATAACTTGTACCATTGTGTGTACACCAATCAAATCATAGAAAGTCCTATGGTCCTTTACATTATTTATTATCACTTAAACCCTGTGAATTCACCAATATTATGTTGACATATTTTCACGCATGTTTTTGCAGGTAATTAATAGTTGCACCAAGTTAAGCTAGCATGGATCATCTCATATTTAGGGCCATTCACGTTGTTTGGGACATTCATTCTCATATTTATCACGTTTTGAAAACAATTTACCTGATTACTATTGCTTCTGCATTTAACTCTAAAACAATTATGTATCTTAAACTTATTTGAGACGTATGTTATACAAAACCATGTAGTGGTCGACCAGTGACTAGGAAACCATGACGATCGCACCCTGTGAAAAACCGTTGCGGTTTGGGGGTGTGACATTCTCGGATGTGATACATGGAATGTCGGATGAATTCCACTTAACTCATCAGGCAGTTCTAATCGATAGGCCAACTCTCCTACTCGTGCGATGATTCAGAAAGGCCCTATGTACCTCAGGCGTAGCTTGCCCCTCTTCTAGAACAGGATGATTTCCTTCCAAGGTGAGACCGTCAACATAACTTTATCACCCACCATGAACTCGATCGGTCTACTCCTCTTATCGGCGTACGAATTTTGTCTATCCTTCGCCACTTTATGAAGGCTTTGATCTTTTTTAACTTTTTAGTTGTAACATCAATCACCTCAAGGCTTCCTAACCCTTTTTCTCCAATGTCACTCTAACATATGGGCATCCTAAACCTTCTACCGTATAGCATCTCATATGGTGGCATACCAATGTTGGCATGATAACTGTTATTGTATGAGAATTCAGCTAACGGTAAGTGATCATCCCAACTTCCTCCAAAGTCGAGCATGCATGCTCGAAGCATATCCTCGAGCGTCTGAATTGTCCTCTCAGACTGACCATCTGTCCGAGGATGGTAAGTTGTGCTAATGTGTAGCCTCGTCCCCATCGCATCATGGAATCTTTTCCAAAACATCGATGTGAATTGGGTGTCACGATCCGACACGATAGACACCGGCACACCATGACGAGCTACAATCTCCTTAATGAACAGATCTGCTAGTATTTCAGATGAATACGTCTCGTGGATAGGTAGGAAGTGAGCACTCTTGGTCAGACGATCAACAATCACCCAAATGGTTACGTACTCCCTCGTTGTGCGGGGTAACTTCGTGATGAAGTCCATGGTGATGTGCTCCCACTTCCATTTGAGTATATCCAATGGTTGGATCTTCACGTATGGTTTATAATGCTCTACCATCACTTGCAAACGAGTAAGGCACTTACTCACATATTCCACTACATCGCACTTCATTCCCGGCCACCAATAATCTTTCTTCTTATCCTGGTACATCTTTGTGGCATTGGGATGAATCGAGTATCAAGTTTTATGAGCCTCATCCATAATCCGCCTCCGTAGGTCTACATAACGAGGGATCTGCATCCGCCCTAAGAAGGTTCTCACTCCATGGGTATTTTCTCCCAACTCTGAGACTTGGCCTCTTATCCTTTTAGAGTTACTGCGATCTTCTTTCAATGCCTCATCTTGAAATCCCCTGACTTGCGTCATCACATCCGAGGTCATCACTAACTAATACTCCTTCACTCGAACCAGCTGGGGCCTCTCCTTTCGGTTAAGGGAATCAGCCATAACGCTGCCTGGATGGTAATGGATCTCACAGTCATAATCCTTGATGATCTCTAACCACCTCCTCCGTCTCATGCTGAGATCCTTTTGCTCAAAGATATATTTTAAGCACTTGTGATCCGTGAAGATTGTGCACTTCATCCCGTATAAGTAGTGCCTCCAAATCTTCAGCGCGAAGACCATAGCTGCTAACTCCAAATCATGGGTAGGGTAGTTAACTTTGTAGGTTTTCAACTATCGGGATGCGTAGGCTATTACCCTTCCACGTCGCATCAACACGCAACCTAGTCCCGAATAAGAGGCATCCGAATATACCACTAAGTCTTCACTCCCTTTGGGTAATGTCAAGACAGGAGCTTGAGTTAATCTCGTCTTTAACTTTTCAAAAGCATTCTCTTGCGCTTGACCCCATACGAACTTCACATCCTTGCGGGTCAATTTAGCCAAAGGCGAGGCTATCTTGGATGAGTCTTTAGTAAATCTTCTGTAGTAGCTCGCCAAACTCAAGACACTACAAATCTCGGATGGCATCTTTGGAGACTTCCATTGCATCACTTCCTCAACCTTCGTTGGGTCCCCCATGATTCCTTCAGAATTCCTTACGTGACCCAAGAATTGAAATTCGCCCAACCAAAAAACACACTTAGAGAATTTGGCATACAATTTCTCTATTCTAAGTGTCTCTAATACTTCACGAATATGACCGGCATGCTCCTCCTCATTCTTTAAATAAATTAGGATATCATCGATGAACACTATTACTGATTTATCCAACAATGGCCCACATACCCGATTCATCAAATCCATAAAGGCAGCTGGTGCGTTAGTTAAGCCAAAAGACATAATAAGAAACTCTTTCTGTCCAATGTCACACCAACATACAGGCGTCCTACACCTTCTACCATATAGAATCTCATACGGTGGCATACCAATGTTGGCAAGATAACTGTTATTGTATGAGAATTCTGCTAACGGTAAGTGATCATCCCAACTTCCTCCAAAGTCAATCACGCATGCTCAGAGCATATCCTCGAGCGTCTGAATTGTCCACTAAAACTGACCATCTGTCTAAGGATGGTAAGCCGTGCTAGTGTGTAGCCTCGTCCCCATCGCATCATGGAATCTTTTCCAATACTTCAATGTGAATCGGGTGTCATGACCTGACAGGATAGACACTAGCACACGATGACGAGCTGCAATCACCTTGATGAACTGATCCGCCAGTCTGTCGGATGACTACATCTACAGTAGGAAGTGAGCACTGTTGCTCAGATGATCAACAATCACCCAAATGGTACCGTACCCCATCGCTGTGCGGGGTAACTTTGTTATGAAGTCCATGATGATGTGCTCCTACTTTTATTTAGGTATATCCAATGGTTGGATCTTCCCGTATGGTTTCTGATGCTCTGCCTTCACTTTCAAACAAGTAATGCACTTACACATATACTCCACTACATTGCACCTAAGTACACATGCGCCTGCATAGTGCTGACATGAGTTTCTCATTCTTATGCAACGGTCAAGAGTTTATCATTATTATACTAACATGATTTCTAACTTTGGGGTTTGTTACCACTAGAGCGGAAGCAGTTCTCTAATTTGGTCTTCTCAGCTCAAATCTTAGAATAGGATCTCTTGTTGATAGGCTACCTGTAGATCCTAAAACATCTTCACAAGATTTGTTAAAACAGTTGGTAAATAAATCAAGATCAAACAGCCAATCAGGATCAGAACCTTTCACACTTGGTGTGTGCTCATTGAAGGTCACATTCGCTGACTCTGTTGATACACATTGATGTACCTAGTTTATGTTCTGAAATGTAAAAGTCTTTCATGTCTTACATATATGTAATCGATGTAATGAATTGAATGAATGATATATGAAGTGCGTTGTGATGTTAATTTATGTCTGATTATGTCATGATATCTTTATATTGAATGTGTTGCACGTGTATGAACTAACTATATCGGTTTGATGTTGTTCTACATGGTTGTAAGTCAATAAGAACTTAGAAGTATGTTTAACTTACCCATGTGATTGTTCATGCGAATGGACCATGCTAATGGACCATACACATGAACATATCATGCTTATGGACCAGTCGCAAGACTGAACCAGAAGACTGGATCAGTCGCACAACTGAGACATAAGATTGAGTCAGTCGCACTGACTGAACCTTCAGTCGTGCGTATGAGTCAATCGCATGATTCAGTCGCACGACTGAACCATGCTAATGGTTCAGTCGTACGATTGAAGACAGGAAACCTATAAATACCACGTAATTCATGGAAAAACATAATTCTTCGAATACATACGTACCCTAGCCGTCCAGAGCGTACCAAAACGTCAATCCAAGTTCATAGTTCGTTTCTGATCAATTCTTGTTCGTTCTTAAAGTTTGTTTCATCGTTGGATTGATCGGGATAATCGTTCTCACTGATTGGATCGCCAATCAAATAGGATTCCGCACTATTTGATTCGGTGTAACGCAGAATCTTTTTAGTACTCCGCACGAAATCGGTCCTGACAAGTGGTATCAGAGCCAAGGCTCGTGATTTTGCATGGATTCAACTGGTTTTGGTGTCAAAACTAACGTTTTTACTTAAAAGATACACTTTTTCACTTCAAAACTTGGTTTTCTTGAGTTTCTGAGTCAATAGTTTCGACTTGTTCCCATACGGCAGAATAGGGTTCTTGAAAACTCCTAATTTTGAGTCAAGTGTTCAAGAAATTCAATTTTTTCCCGCAGCAGCAGCTCCAATCGCACAATCGGCCCAATCGCACGACTGAACTCCATTCGCATAGTTCAATCGCATGACTGAACTCATTCGCATAGTTCATTCGCACGGTTGAAGTTTTTAATTCGGTGGACCTCATTCGTCTTGTTCATTCGCATGACTGAATCCAATCGCAGGATTGAAGCCATTCGCATCTTTCAATCGCACGGTTGAACCTAGTTAGTTGTCCAATCGCATAAGTCAATCTGTTATGTTCTTAGTTCATCAAGTTTACAGAAATGGAAGATAAGTTCTCCACGTTTACTGCTGGAAAGGACTCACGCATCCAGAATCTTCTACTTCTGGAAAATGAGATAAGGAACCACAACAAACCGCCAAAGCCGTTAACGTTGGATGAATACCCATAATAGAAACAGTGGTTTGAAGGCTACCTTAATAGAGTTGACCCCAATCTATGAATGTCTATTGAGACTGGTTACGTGGTACCAATCAGTGCTAATGGGGTAAAGCTTACATTGGGAGGAATGAGTGAAGCTTAGAAGACTATGCATAATGCTGAAAAGAAAGCATATGACTTGTTTACTCAGTCAATACCTAAAGATATTTTTCATCAGTTTTCTGAGAACAAGCAGTCTAAAAAGTTATGGGAAGCCTTAGAAAAGAGATACGAAGGCAATGCAACTCTGAAGGCACTCAAGGCAAAGGCTCTTAAAAAGGAATTCGACAATTTCTCACCAATTGGAAAGGAGATCTTAGATGGTATCATCGACAGATTCTATCATCTTATGAGTGAGCTGCACACTTATGGTGTGGTTACATCCATGGAAGACAAAGTCTCTAGCTTTGCTGATGGGTTACAAGACAAATAGGATCCATTTGTGTCCAATTAAAGGCAAAATGATACTCTTGCTACCTTGGACATAAATGACTTCATTTTAAAGCTCAGGGAGGAAGAACTACGTCAGAAGTACAAGTCAAAGAAAGGATCCTATGCTCAGAATCTTGCTTTATACAACTCAGTTCCACCTCCTACTACGGCAGGTACACCATTATAAACTGCTTTTGTATCTAACACCTCTGCTTCTTCTCAGTGCAGCCCATCAGGTACCGACACGTCCGGGTCATCTGGAACCCCCTACATAGTTCCTTAAGCAAATGCTACGAAGTTAAAGACTGAGAATCTCGGGAATGTGACTTGGAAGTAGCGAAAGAGCATATGGACCTTCTAGCTGCAGTTGTCCAATCTTATGATGGTCTGGTTGCTGGAAAGATTGGAAACTGTCATCTTACTGATGAAGATTACAAGAAAGTTGATAAAACTGAGTTAGAGCGTATGGATATCATGTGTGCTTTAGCTAGTGCTGTGAGAAGAGCAAAGAAGTTCGTGAAGAAGACGGGACAAAACTTGGTGGCAACTAAAGATACTACATTTGGATTTGACAAATCCAAGGTCACGTGCTTCAACTGTGTGAGAAAGGGCACTTCAAGCGGGAGTGTGTTAAGCCCAAGAAGACAGGAAATGGAAATCCATGTCCCTCTTTAAATCATCACGAAAAGGATAAGATTAGGGAATCAACAATAAGTAAAGAGTCTAAAGCTTTGGTTGCTCAAGGTGATGAAGGGCAAGACTGGTCCTTCCGATTCGTATCCGAGGGTGAATCTAATATTGTTTTTGTCGACACCTTGGATGACAGATCTGCAAGTGAGGGAGACATAGTAGCTGAGCATTCACGTTCAAATGTTGAAGAATCTATGGATGTCATTGATCACTTAATGGAAGAAGATCTTAGTGCAGCAAACACAAAACATTCAGTTGCTGAAGAGTCTGACACTGCACTGATGGCTGATTCGTCTGGTACTTCACAGGTAAATTCTAAAGACAAATTATTTGATAAACATTCTTGTTCTAAATGTGACAAATTTAGAGAAAGCATTGATTTAAAATTTGCTAGGTTATTAGAACACAATGATAATCTGGTAAATGATTTGTAACTCTGTACTGAAGCAAATCATGTGCTAAAACAAAATGAGTGCAGTTTCAAAGAAAAGATAGGACTTCTGGGGAAACAATTGAGGAAAACCGAAGTTGTTGCTCTTAATCAATCAAATGATACTAAGTTCTATTTAAATTCTTTGGAAGAAACAAAGAAGCAAAAAGCAGTTTTGGAAGTCGAAGTTGAATCATTGAAACAAAAACTGCATAGCTTGGCAAGTTCTTCACACATAGTTCAAAACTTAGTGAAAGAACAAAATGGTGGGGAAGGTTTGGGTTATAAAGTAGTACTGCCACCACATGCTATCCTTTTGAATACTAAATGTA
>BJCO01755206.1:0-16695 GCA_018326465.1 Flaveria floridana | reverse complement strand
AAATACTTGGTTGGCACTTGTTTTGCCATATGTTTCTTTCACATGTTTTGGGATGTTTTGTTTACTTTACGCTTCCGCATGAATTTCAAAAGTTTAAACTTTGGTTTGTTATGTTAAACGTTGCATATAGAGTCGTTCCGAGTAACTATTGACTGTGATCCTGGTTTGTTCACACGCCTCGCGGTAGAACTCCGCACGTGGATTTTGAGGGTGTGACACTCTTGAGGGGTTTTTAGGAGGTAGATAGATCACGTCCATCATGTTATACGAAGATAGTCTAAATATAACATACTCTTTGACTTCAATGTTACCGACACTAGCAAAGGTTAGACAGAAGATGTTGGTTGAGGAATTGTAGCTCTAATGTGTGATTGGATCATGTATTCTTAATGGTGTCACATGTATAACATCTTCTTTGTCTCCACTTAGTTCTACTTTAACTCTTTTCCCGATCTCTATATTCAGAATAGAAGCCATAGATTTATACTTATCTGGCATGCCTTCATATTCCTTAATTAAGGTAAAAATCTTTCGTAGGTCTTTAGAGTTGATGTTTGAAACTTCTATCTTAGTTAGGAAGAAAGACTTGGGCTTGTTCTTTGACTTAGTAAAGTATCTCTCAGCCTTTAGGTCATATCTCTATTTGATAATGGTTGTAACATCACCCTCTGAGTCATTTTCTTAGTTAGACTCTAAGAGTTCTTCTTCATCATTTTAATCAGGATTGTCCAAACCCTGTCTTACTCCTTTGGCAATTGTAGTGATGACCACATCATCTTCCGATTGATCAGATTGGCTTTATGTTGGATGTTTAACTAGTTGATAAGCTTGTTAGACTATTGGAGAAACATACACAGTTTTATAAGCAATGTAAGTGGGAGGAGATGATTGTGGTTGAGTGCTAGGTACAGGATCAACAGATAAGGTGAGTTTAGCAGCTTTAGACTCCATTTTTCTTTTTTGTTCTATATCCTGCTTTGACTTTCTAGATAAGACTTGCAATTCTTATCAACACCTTCTTTACTTCTTTTACCTCAAAGCCATTACTTATGTTCCTTAGCATTATCAGAAGCAGTGGAGTCAGAGTCAGGAGATGCTAGAGGATCAGTCGGTAGATGGGAAGACTTTTGAATACTTTTATTGGTCCTTGTTTGTTTTCTTTCATATTGCTCCCTAGTTGCTTCATACTTTGGGAGCTCACTAGATGCAACTTTCTACTTGATTTTTCTAATATTCAGATCAAGAGTAGACTTACTTATTGGTCCTACTTGTTTGCAAAAGAAACCATATTATTTAAGGAGATTCTTCATCTGTTGCTTGTTTCTACTCTTATGTCTTACTCCCTCTACTTGTTTTCTCTCTGATTTAGCTTTCTTCCTTCTAACCAACTCTATTGATTTCTCCAATTCAGCATGAGTTGAAGCTATCAGCTTTGAATTCATCTCATCAAAACTCCATTCCATGATCTTATCAACTCAAGTTGACCTACTAGGAGACATCTTTCCTGATCTTTCCCTTCTTTTTCTGAATGGAGGCCATTGGTGTGGATTCAACACTTGTGGACATAGGATCTTGTTGAGTGGCTGTCCTTTGAGTTTTTTGGGCAGTTTTCCTAGATGACTAAGATAGCACTCTCTTGAAAACCTTGGCCTTTAGTTTGGATGGAGTTGATGGTTTTGTTATGCTAGTTTTTCTAATAGGGTTGATCCTTTCTCTTACAGCTCTAGAATCTTTTGCAATTTTAATTAAAGCAATAATATTCTTCTTAAAAGAAGATTATTGAGCACTGCCAGCATGTAACTCTATGAGTTTATTGTCAACCTTCTGTGGGAACATCTTGATCATTTTAGTCATCAGAAATCTGAACCGTCTTTCCTAAGACTCATACTTAACTTCTTCTTCAACAGTCATAGGTCTCTTACCTTTGTCTAAGGTAGAGATTACAGTAGGTCTGACTATTAAAGGTCTATTAGCTACACCTGATGCATCACCAATTGACTTGGGATCATCGATAGTTATCTGAAATCTCTCAGCATCCTTGGCGACTTCTTGTCCATCTGTTTCCACATTCACCTCAGACCTAACTAGGGTTTCAGTTTCAATATCAGGTTGACCAAATATCACCTAAGCTGATTACTTAAGTTCAGACTCAGGTGTGTCCTTTTGTACTTTATGAAGTTGTCTTCATTCTTTTTAAGAGTAACCCCATGTATTTCCATATCATCTTCCATGGTATGGGTTGCTCTTGTATAAACAATCATCCTTTTTGATAATTCATCTGCTGAACAAGCTTTCTGTCTTACTATTTCTATAATTGCATCAACAGCTAATCTCTTCAGCTCTTCTACAGCTTACGATAACACTATCAGTAGTGGAACCTCTTCTTTAGAAGATGTCTTGGGAGTGGCTTCTAGTCCAGTCACTTATTCTCTCGTATATGTTTCCATATTAGATCTTTTCCTTTTGAGAGATAGCAAAGAAGAAGTGTCGGATATTCTTATTACAACCATCCTTTTTTTCTCAGCAGAAGGAAGAGAAACCTTCTTCATTGAGCTTTTTTTAGGTGTGTCTGATACCTTTGACTTAGTTAGAACCTAAGTTTTCAGTCTTGCCTTCTTTAGTAGAGGTTATTTGGGGTCCTGCATCTACTTAGTAGATGATGAAGGGGTTTGTTTCTTTTTGGACACTTTTAGATTTGAAGTGGATGGTGTGGGATCAGTAATAAAGGGTGTATCCATGCTATCACCTAGAGGCTAAGTGACCTTAAGCATATGTGTAAATAAGAGAGTGACCTTTCCAGAAAAGGAACTAGGATTTGGCATGAACTTTAAGAAAATTGTTTTGTTTAAAGTTTCTAAGGTATGTATATCTCTTTTGGTTTTATGTTTATTACTCCGTTCTTCATTTGAGTTTAGTTAAATGAATTTAGGGCACATGAAAAACTTAAATTTTTCTATAGAAGTTATATTTTTGCAAAGATTTTGAAAATATAGTTTGAGAAATTGTAACTCTGCTTTTTTACAATTCCATGGATAGCCCCTATTAAATCCACTAAAACTTGATCCCATCCACCCGACTTGTTAGATAAATAATGAAGGAAGATTCTCCATTTATAATATATCATTGATTTGGTGAAGGTAGATGCTAGGAGTTGTCCTTCGTATCCCATCTCCTCGAAAGTGGCACTCACCACTTCTTTGAAGATGGAAGATTCACCATTTTCATCATTGAGTTGGAGATGTTGACGAATCTTTGTGCAAGAGACGGTGATCTTCAATCCTTACACCATCATAGTTAGGAATTTGGTTCCATGTTCTCTTTAAGTAGAACATGTACTCCAGAATTGCTTGATGCTTGGTGTACAAATCATAGGATGGTCCGAAATCGCAAAAGCATAGTTGTTAATGTTGTAATTTGGTCAGAATTCTAGGTTAAGAGCGGCCATTTGGAAAGAATTTGAGTTTTAAATAGGGCTTTATAGAGACCAGTGTTTTTGATAGTTTTTGCTCTTTGATGAGTGTAGATGATGACAATAGTAAGAAGAAGTAAAGATTTACATTTTAGGATGATATTTGATAGTATATTTTAAATTTTTACCAATATAATTGTAAATTTGTTAGGTCTAGAACTTTTGTATAAGTTTAGTTCTTTAATCAATCCTTGTAATAACTCTTATACATCTTTTATCTTTTGTATGCAATATACATTTATAGGCTAACCCTTCTATTATGTGTTGCTTCATATGTATGTTTGCAGGAAAAACAGTCTTAGTCAATTTCTTGAATTGACCAAGTGTTGAACAACAACTACGGATGAACAAATTGTTCTTTGTAGATCTTCTGGCATAATACAAGTATGGACTCTATGGAACTCCTGCAGAAGCTTTACAACAACTGAAGAACATCCAAGGCAACTGCAGCTCCTACGAAAGACCAACTTGCTACGGATGAACAAGTAAAACATCTGTGGAAGACCAATCTCCTATGGAAGACAAAGCTCCTACCGAAGACCAATATACTTGCATTACACCAAGTACATCAAGTCAACAAGTCAAACACTAAAGTGATGTCATAAGTCAACTTCCGTGGACGACTTCACTTTAGTCAGAGAACGTCACGTGAAGACATTCTCTGAATAACTTTCTTACCTCGATAAGAAAGTTAATATTATGCTAATAGTAAATATGTAATCCTATAAATACGAGGCTTAGGTAAACACTTTTAGGTAACAGATTGTGATCGATTGCCACGAATCATTACGATCAAACCCTAGCAGCCGCAAACAATCTCATAACAATACACACATCAATATAACATTAGAACCCTAGCAATAGCAATGGCATTCATTGTTTGTTTTTTTATTGTAATCGTTATTCAAACATTAATGGAAAACTTTTGAAATATTTGTGTTGGTCTTTATCTTATATTCATATGCTTTTCATTAGTTTGATTCGTTTTTCGTTGTTTGTTTTTGGCAAACAATTTTACATCAACCAATTAGTCGAACAACAATCAGTGATAATTCAACAATCGTTGTTTGTCATTAACTAAACTGATAATTCCCTGACAATCCTTGGATTCAGGTGGTGTCAGAGCCAAGTGCTCATTGATTCAGATCAGTTGATCTATCGGTTTTAGTTTATTTGATTAATTGTTTATATCTTTAGATCTATCAAGTTTTTAATCAGATCTACTGATTTTGATTTAAATTGTTTTAGGGTTTGTTCATATGATTTGAGAGTTTAAAGCTCGTTTTCGATCGTGTTATTGAACGAAACAACTAAATCACAAGTCGGATTTAGTTAATCAATAGCTAACTACGATATTGAGATCAACAAATTGGTACGATCATTAAAATCTGTTATATCGTTCAATTGGGTACTATTCCATTGCCCGATCAATTGCATTAAATTTGTTTTAATTCATAGATCTGATTTACTGTTCGATTGGTAACAATTGTACAATCATATTTGAACAAATTTAACATTAAACATTCTGAATTAAATTTCAAGTGAGAGTTTATTGAGAATTGAGTAATTGTGACATCAACATCTTAATTAACTAATAATTAAGAGGTTGTCATTAATTAGCTCATTTTTAACAAAACATTAATACAACAGAGATTTGGTTTAATTGATTTTATATCTATGTTATTGTTGATTTGCTATTGCTGTATGAGCTTGAGAACACGATAGTATATTAGATCACTTGACGCTCTGATAAACATCAAATTAATTAAATTGAGTAATTCTGTCATTGGATCAGCCTACCAACCCCCTAAGTTGGAGAACAAGGCTGACTTCAAAACATGGAAAATCCGTTTTAGGAACCAAGTAAATTACACTGATTCTGATCTATGGTCATCTATAACAGAAGGTCCATAAATTCCACTGATATTAGGACTTGAATATAATGATAAAAATCAGTCTATCAATCTAAAGGATTTATCACCTGATGATACGAAGAAGGTCAAGACTGAAATCAAAGCCTATAGTATGCTCACTATGGATTTGCCTGAAGATCTTCTCATTAGGTATGAAGCCTACAAAATAGCATATACCCTGTGGAAAACTTTGCACACCATGTGTGAGAGAAGTGTTGAAATAAGAAGAGTCAGAAAGGATACACTCGGGTCCCAATATGAGACATTCCATCGTATTGAGGGTGAATCCGTTCCTCAACAGCTACATAGATATATGCAGCTTGTGACTGGAATGAACATCTTGGAGCTCAAATATAGCAATGAGAAACTCAATAAGAAGATGCTCCATACTCTACATGAGAGTTGGAAGCGTACAATATCAATCTTCAAGAACACCCTTGATTTGAAAGCCATCGGGCTTGATACATTGGTGGCTAAAGTTGAAGCTCTTGAACTTGATGAGAAAACAAGAAACAAGAGCGTGAAAGAAACCATTGCTCCCTATCAATACATGTAATCAAAGAGTGTTTGGAATGCTTTCATTTCAAATGAAGATGATGAGAGCTCTTATGGTGTGAGTGATGATGAAGAGGAAGTTGGTTTTCATGCATCAAGACCAGCTAAATCGACTCAAAGTCACTCAAGCAACAAAACAAAAGGGAAAAAGGATGATGAAAAGAATTCAACTTCTAAGGGATCATCCTCTAACAACAAAAGCAACAATAGTTCAGAACCAATTATTGTGGTTCTTGATTCTGAAGAGCAAAAAGTAGCATTTGCAACTTTCAGCTCAAGTTTCCAAGCATATCGGACAACACTTTGACACCAGCAAGATATAGAAGAACTTCATCCTAATGAAGTAGAAGAGATGGATATGCAATGGCAGATGACAATGATTGCTTACAGGGAAAAGATGTACCTGCGTAGAAATAAAGGTTTATCTGCTCTAGGTAGAACAACAAAAATAGGAGTTGATAAATCTAAAGTGAGATGTTTCAAGTGTAACCTGTATGGGCACTTCTCAAGAGAATTCAACTAGCAGTCCACATCTCAGCCACAATATCAATATCCTCAACATCGGCAACAACAAAATCAAGCAAGTCAAAGGCATTCAAGCAGCCTCAGCTCACCAACTCATCCCCACTAACCTCAAGTACATCTGTAGCCAGTTTAGGCAAGAACCAAGAGAACGATTATGTAGCACCCGAAAGTTTGACTTTTTGGAGTGTCATGCGACTGAGTCTCAGTCGCATGAAATCTATGCGACTGGAGGCTCACTCGCACGATGTTCAGACGATTGAAGATGCAACCGCATGGAACTCATGCGACTGGAGGTCCAGCCGCATGGTGTTCAGGCGACTGGAGGCCCAGTCGGCTGGATTTTTGGGGCGACTGAGCTATAGCTATAAAGGAGGGGCAGCCATCTCCCCTCCCCACACTTACACATTTCAGTCGGGAACAAAGGCAGAGAGGGAGAAAAGAGCGACAGAAGAGGCAACATAAAGAAAGGCTTGATTCGGGTGTGAAACTTGTTGAGCAACTAGTACAAACGGAGCTCTTCATCTCCTACTTGCTTGTGTGAGTTTCTAGGACCACTCATTTACGTGTTTTCAAACGATTTTGGGGCTGGATCACATATAAACCTGATTTTGTAAAGTGTATGTTAAACCTATTTGGGTGTAATCATGTTTGGTATGTTTAAAGTATGATTTTGGACTTGTACGAGTTTGTATGATGTCCTTGTATAATTCCCTAAGGTTTGGGAGGGTTAATTCAGGTTTGAGATGAGTTTAGAAGGGTTTTAGAGCCGTATGTCGCGGCTGCAGTTCGAGATGAACTCCAGTCGCTGTATAGTTAGGGCTAGGCGACTGGAGGGTCAATCGCACGATTGGGGGATGACTAAGGTCCATTCGTACGACTGAGGGTCGACTGAGGTTAATACGCACGACTGGGGCTCAATCGACCGACAATGCTGACTTTTTATGTGTTTCCAGTTGGCAGGTAGTGTTGCTGGGGATGGCACGAGGCGGCTACTCAGCTCTTTTGGGATGGCATTCTCCTTTTGATAATGCTGCACACTTTATGTTGCATGCAAGTGTTCCTTGAGGATCCCGATAAACGGGATTACTTAAGGAATCTTGTTTAAATATTAGTTTTAATATTTCTATACTAGAGGTCACTGTTTATGACCATTTTTCAAATGATAACGATGTAAGACGTTGTAAAAGCTTTTATGATGAAATGAGATGTATCTTTTGAATGTTTCCGCTGCATTGTTTCATCTAAATATATGTTTTATGTGCGATGAATGACCAACTGTGAGGTGCCCGGGAACGGGGCCTTACAGACTAATCATCCTATAGGATGGTACTTGTGATTGGAAAGTCTTGGAAGAGAATCATGCCCTTATGGCAAACATGGAGAACAAAGTCCCACCAATGTCCAGAGAAGTAACGGATAGGTTATGTTCATCGTACAGAACTCATGCTCAACAACTTGCCAATAAAGTTAAAGAAACAATGGTTTTAAATGAACCTCATGTAAGGGAATATAAACTTTATTAGGTAAAAATCATATCCTTACAAAAAGATTTAGATAAACTAGTTTTACAAAATTACAATCTGAAGGCACAAGTTGAGCATTTGATTGCATCCTTAACAAAATCAATGGCAGAACATGAATCTACTGAAGTGAAACTTCAAAAGTTTCAACTTTCATCTCAACAATATGAGAAGCTATTAAATTATCATATTGAATCACAAAACAAATCAGGTTTGGGTTTTTGTAATGTTGCACCCCTAATGAATAACAATTATATCTCCTTACATGATTCTATGACTAACAGCTTATCAAACCATTTTATGCCAAGCACCAATAATGAAATTAAAACTGAAATTGATCAAGTGGAAAATGGTGATGATTCTAAGGTGAGTGAAACTAAATCAACTGATTTAGATGTTTCAAAACAAGATGAATTAGATTTTGATTATGATGGATGTGATGATCTGTATGAGCTGGATGATCATGATCAACAACAAGATAATGATAAGGGTAAAAGAAAAAGTGTGGTACTTGAACCTTTAATACCAAAAGTATTGGAAGAAATCAAGCTGCCCTATCCACCTCAACAAAGAAACTTGCTAAAGACTATTTATAAGAGAATAGCTCAATTGAATGCTGGGATTCAAGAGCTCAACAAACAACAAGTCTCTTAACGAACAACAAAAAGGTCTGAAACTGATGACAATCTGACTTATACGGAATAAACAAAACCTACTTCCACAGAAAAGACCAGGAAGGCCATCTCAACAAGTTCAGCTGATCTTCTCTAGAAGAAGAAGATGTTGAGATATCAGGACAATCATCAGTAGATCCTCAATGGATGAATAGAACTGTGAGTTCATCTAAACAGTCATTCGTAGAAGACCTATGGAAGAAGCAAGTGTCTACTGAAAACTCAGTAGCGAAAGCAAAAAAAACCATCTACTGAATCTTCAACAGTCAAAAGCACAAGCAAGAAACCTGAGAAGGCTATGCATTATCAACAAAAGTCAGTTGCTGAAACTTCAGAACCGTTTGACATTATGCAAGGAAATGGAAAAGACTCTTCAGCAGCAAATTTGAAATAAGCAGAAAGAACATAAAAAATAGCTAAAACAGAAGAAGAGAATGGTTGAACCAGGAAGTGAAGCGGAAGATAAGTACTGCAAGTGGTGTGATATGACCTATCATAACACCGAAGATTGCTACTTCAGCAGCTACTATTCCATCTGCAATATGAACAACCATATGACTTCAGATTACTATTTCAACAAGCATTGTGCAATATGCAATGAAAACAATCATTCAACTCAAGATTGCTACTTCAATAAAAATAACAAAACAAAGGTCCCTAAGAAGAAGTAATCTGAGAAAAATGAAGCATCAAAGAATCAAAACCAAAGCAGCAGTAGCTATAGAAAAAGGCTGGAAAGACAGAGAATACATCAGCTGCTGACGATCAACAATAACAAAAGGTTCATAAGACTAAGAAGCAATCATCTGCTTGTGATGCTCAACCAACGAAGAAAGAAAAACAACAGTCTCAAAGTAGGACACCATATAAAAAGGTGGTTTTGAAAGAAAAATCAATAGATGCTGATAAGACCTTCTTTGATAAGTTTGATAAAGGTACTAAAGTATCAAAGTCACAATCAAAGAATACTGAAACCTTGTTCAATGAAGGATCTTCATCAAAAGAAAATGAGAAGAAAATTAAAGATAAGGTGCAAGGTGAAAAGATTGAGAAACAAGTTCAAAATGTCTCAAGTCAATCTCCAAAAGAATCACCCTCACCACCACAAACAAAACAATATGAATCAATTGAGTCTAAAGTCAAACCTGAATCATCAAGACTCATTCATAGAGGAGTGGCAATTTTAAACACTAGTGGTCAGCCCAAGCTCATTAAGGTTTGGGTTCCCCATTCTAATTGATTTCATTTTATGTGCAGGAACATACATGAAGGGCTGACATCAAGTGGTCTGTTGACAGTGGATGTTCCAGGCATATTACAGGAAGCTGTTATCTCCTCCATGACTTCAAACATAAAAATGCTTCTTATGTAGTATTTGGTGGGGATAAGAAGGGAGGTAAAATTATAGGTGAAGGAATGGTAACTAATGGTGTGCTCAAGTTTAAGAAAGTAAATTTTTGTGAAAACTTGCAATATAATTTACTCAGTGTCTCTCAAATTTGTGATCAAAACTATACCACTTTATTTGATAACACTTATTGTTACATTCTTAAAACTAGTTTGAAAATCCCAGACGATTACATTCTTGTTAAAGCACCAAGAAAAGGCAACACATATGTCTTGGACATAAACAACACCACACTAACATCAAATGAAACATGTCTGATTTCTAAGTCATCAAAAGATGAATCTCAACTACGGCATAGAAGGCTGGTTCATTCTAATATGAAGAACATGAACAGGCTGGCCAATAATGACTTAGTCTTTGGCCTTCCTAAGAAAGAATTTTAATGTTCTACTCATTATTCTTCATGTTACAAAGGAAAACAACATAAGGTGTCTCATAAGTCCAAAACAATTAACACAAATACAACACCACTCAAATTGCTTTACATGGATCTTTTTAGTCCAACCAATGTGATGAGCATTGGTAAAAGGTAATATCGTTTGGTGATTGTTGATGTTTTCACTAGATTCACATGGGTCTTTTTCTTAAAAAAGAAAAGTGAAACATCAGAAACACTAATGTAGTTCATCACTAAAATTGAAAATCAATGATTTAAAAGTCAAAATTTTCAGAAGTGATAATGGGTCTGAATTTGTTAACTGTGTTCTAGATACCTTTTGTAGGAACAAAGGCATTGCAAGACAGTTCAGTGCACTAAGAACTCCATAACAAAATGGAGTTGCTATAAGAAGAAACAAAGTTCTCATTGATGCAGCTAGAAAAATGCCAGTTGACTAACATCGGCCCATTACCTTTTGGGCTGAAGCAGTGAATACAGCTTGTACTGTTCAAAACAGAACATTATTGTTAAAGAACATAAAAAACCTTATAAGCTTTTATTTAAAAGAAAACCTTTTATATGCTATCTTAGAGCTTTTGGGTGTCATGTGTCTATGTTAAACACCAAGGTACAATTAGGTAAGTTTTTAGAAAAATCCTATGATGGTTTCTTTTTTGGTTATTCAACAACATCCAAATCATATAGAGTTTACATTCCACAACAAAACATTATGGAAGAAACATCTAATGTATCTTTTGATGAAACCTCATTTACAAAATCAGTAATAAGTTCATCATGGTTGTTTGACATAGATGCTTTCACAAATTCATTTAACTTTGGTTATTTGAATATTGCAGGTTCTATAGATACATGTTATCCTTATGTACCTCCAACAAGGAATAAAGTGCCACTAACTGCGAATCCACTAAGACCTCATTCACATACTTCATGTGGTGCAGATCATGGCCCTTGACCATAATCAAGTAACGGACAGACCAATGGAAATCAAACTTCACCCTCCAAAACAGTGAATGAAGTATCAACAACTATTAACTTTGCCTCCGTAGATGTTGATACTACATCCTGATAAGTTCCTTCATCCGTAGATGTTCTATCTACATCGGGGGGTACTACAATTCCTTAAACTAAAATTCCAAATCCATTAGTACAAACTCCACATCCATTAACAGCATCAGCAGAACCACCACCTACATCCAGAGATATTCCTGTAACACCTACGAAAGTTCAACCTCCATCTGTAGAAACATAAAATCAAGAAGATGTATACCATTCAACATCATACCACCATGATGAAGAATTTAACTACTTCGTCAATTATCTATCACAGCTGGATCAATCTGCATCATCATACATAACCAACTTGGAAACTTTCATTCTAGTTAAAACAATGCCTACAACCAGAATTCATAAAGATCACCCAATTGAAAACATAATTGGTGATCTTCATGAAAGAACTATAAGAAATCAGGGGGAGCAGCCGACATTTGTCTCTTGTCCTGTTTTCTATCTGAAGTGGTTCCACCCAACATTACAGCTGCACTTAAATACAATAGCTAGATTGAAGCCATGCAAGAGGAGCTTCAACAATTTAGAAAGCAGAAAGTCTGGAATCTAGTTGATCTGCCTAGAGGCCAATATCCAATTAGTACCAGATGGCTTTTCAAAAACAAGCTAGATGACAGAGGAATCATTGTAAGAAACAAAGCAAGGCTGATAGCCCAAGGCTATACTAATGAAGAAGGAATAGACTATGATGATGTCTTTGCACCAGTTGCAAGGATTGAAGCAATCAGAGTTTTTTTAGCCTATGCTTCATATAAGAAATTCACAATTTACCAAATGGAAGTAAAATGTGCTTTCTTATATGGTAAAATTGTTGAAGAGGTCTATGTTGCTCAACCTCCAGGCTTTAAAGATCCAGATTACCCTAATAGGGTATACAAGCTTGACAAAGATTTGTATGAACTTCACCAGGCTCCAAGGACGTGGTATGAGACATTATCATCCTTCTTGTTGAAGCATGGATACAAGAGAGGAACAATAGATCAGACTCTCTTCCTCAAGCATAAACATCAAGATCTCTTGGTGGTTCAAATATATGTGGATGATATTATATTTAGATCAACAAACAAGAGATTGTGTGAAGAGTTTGATGCATTGATGAAATCTGAGTTTTAGATGAGCTCTATAGGAGAATTAACATTCTTCCTTGGATTACATGTTCATCAAAAACTAGATGGCATATTCATCAACCAAGAAAAGTATATCCATCAAATACTGAAGAAATACTCTCTTGCTGATACATCTTCATGCGAAACACCAGCATCAACCATAGATAAGATTGCACCTGATCCTAAAGAGAAGTTTGTAGATCAAAGATTATATAGATCAATGATAGGATCATTAATATACTTAACTGCAAGCAAACTTGACATTATGTTTGCTGTTTGTGTTTGTGCAAGGTACCAATCTGATCCAAAGGAATTACATATGAATGCTGTGAAGAGGATATTCAGATATCTTAAACGGAAGCCAGCACTTGGACTTTGGTATCCCAAAGAAGGAGAATTCCACCCCTACTCCTATTTAGATAGTGATTTTTGACGGTGTAACAATAACAGAAAATTCACAACAGGTGGATGTTAATTTTTAGGACCAAGGCTTGTGTCTTTGCAATGCAAGAAACAAACAAATGTTTTAGTATCCATAGCTGAAGCTGAGTACATAGCTGCTTTAGCTGGTTGCTCTTAAGTTTTATGGTTGCAAAACCAACTACTTGACTATGGGTACAATTTTCTTTAGGCACCAATTCATATAGAAATCGGATACCATTTTCTGAGAGATTGCTTAGAAAAAGGTTTGATCAAGTTGATCAAAGTAGATATAAAGGATGAGCTTGTTGATCTGTTTACTAAAGTCTTTGATTCAGTAAGATTTAATTTCTTAATTGAGTCTTTAGGCATAATCAATCTTGATTAATCATCATAACAAAGAAAAACATGATCTGTTCTTCAAATTCTATTACTAAGAAAATCCCAAAAATAAAATCTATAAAAATACAAAAACATTGTCTTGTTAAGTTGTTTTCTACTTATATCATTCATATTATGGGAAATGATATTACACTATTCCTTAGTTTACTTTCTTGATTTAAACTTACAATAAAGACTGATCAGAAGTGAATCGATATATGAGTATGTTCAACCTGAGTAGAACATAAACAAGTGCATGCTTAACATAATGTCAAGATGAGAACTATGGAAAATTCCATTTTAAGGATCAACCAAGTATGTCTTATCCTGATGTGGTCTGATTAGTCATAAAAATAAAATAAAAAAACACTCTATGTCTATCACTTTATAGACTCTATCTTTGCTTATCATATACATCAACACCTCTGCTTTGTGTGATCAATGACCTAGTGATCTGATACTGTTCCTCATCATCCCTTTGTTTTACGTGAGTAAAGACTTGGGTTAAAGACACCTCTGCATTGCGGAAGCAATGACCTGGTGACCGGATGTTGATCAGTCAATAAGTTCCAACATGGAACAACTCTAAAAAGAATACAATATGATCATCTGTATATTAAATTAAAGAGCATAACATCAACATTCATAAGATTTCAAAGAAATCTTAATATAAGGGTTTATGAGTTCTGCCTAGTCTAAAAGTGTTAAAAATAGTGATGAACTGATTCATAACTAGAGGACAAACTCTAATGTGAATTGAAGTGGGGTCCATATTTGTCAATCTCTAACAATACCAAAACATGATAAGCAACATGCCTTGTTGAACATATACTCTTGTGTGAATTTATGTGGCACATAATACTTACAATCAGCACTAGATCTATGTCTACTATCTAAATTCTAAAATGCATAAGGAAGGTTCTAAGTGTTATAGTATGATCCCAAGATATGTTTCATATGCTTGTAAAAAAGTTTCATTTACAAAAAAAGTTTTTTAGGGGGAGTAGTAATACATCAGCATGAAAAATGAGTTTGTCAACATTAATGAAGAAAAATTGATCTTGAGCAACTATTTTGGCTGATGGACATTTCTCATGTGAAATTTTTGCACAATTGTCATGGAACAAAGTCAACAAGGTCCAACAGTAATAAATGATCTAATAATATATTAGAATAATTCAACAAAAAGGATAACTTTTTATCCTTTAGCAGACGTTACAGTGTAATGTTGTTTTCACCACCTGCTATAGTGTAAAATTTAACAAAGTTAAAATTTGTCATTCCTTAGATTGGTAAACTACGGATGTGTTCACATTTTAACATGTATGATTGCTTTCTATAAGATTGTTAACCTATGGACAAATATATTATACTTCCTTAGATTTTATGCCGAAGATAAATTAAAATTTATCTTCCGCATAAGATCTGCGAGGGAATTAACTTCATGCGGAAGATTAAATTTTCTGCGAAAGAACAAATTACTTCGGAAGGGTAATTAGGGTTTGAGAGTCATACATCATTAAATGATATTTATATAATATTCTAAGGATATAAATAGACTTGATTGTTGTCATTTCTATTCACTTTCTCAGAATCATTTTTAGACCTAATCAGCGAAAAACTCTTAAACCCTTCATCATGGATCATTAAACACTCAAAATACCCTCTCATAACAAGAAATAACAATCAAATCTCAATTGCATTTCATCATACGAACATTATCATCGAGGTAAATCTTTCATTATGCATCAAAATCACTGTATGATTCTGAAACATCATCAAAACTCTTCAACTTCTTAAAAAATTTAAGATTTTGGTGTCAAGTGTGAATCATTAAATCATTGTTTTCTGATATGCTTGTGTATTGCAGATGGCTAATCGATTTGCAAATGAGCATAATGTATGTGCATTTCTCAATCCTGATGATCCTATCATTGAAGGATGCACAGAAATTATTCGATATCTACGCAGATCGAGATTATTTTATGCCCTAACTGCTGACCTAGTAAACTATCAAACTCATGTGACAGATTTCTGGAACACTGCAAGGGCAGCAGAGGAGAATGATGAACAAGTGATATATGCATCTATAGAACATGAAGTACTAAGTATAGATGAAAAGACAATCAGAAGGTTATTAGAGTTCGGAGAACAAGAAGTAGGTCACCCTGATGTATTTGATCATGAGTACATTAAGAGGGTATTTGATCTGATGGGATACGATAGTGACTACCGAAATAGTGAGATCAAGAAAGGGAGATTATGCAATCCATATAGATTCCTTTTTCATACTTATTTAAAATGTATGTCAAACCAGAAGTGTGGATGGGATTGATTCTCAAGGCATATATCTTTACGGATCATTGGAGTTTTTGAAGGAAGAACTTATAACTACTCAAAGTACATTCTAGGATGTCTATGTGATCAGATTAAAGTGCAGAAAGCTAAGAAGATGTACATGTTGCCAATATTTATTCAACTCATCATCAATGATTCCATGCCACACATAAAAAGGGGGTGATGTGTTTGTTCAAGGACATTTGCGAAGGTCTGTGTTGAACAAGATAAGTGGAAGGTATGAAGGAGCTAAAATGGAGATGTTTGCTCATGTTGTGGATGAGAATGCTGATATACCATAAGTGTGACACCCCGTAATTTCAGGTTAACTCTATTCAAACTGTTGTCGTTATCATTGTCACATACTTGTTATTACCCGAAACGCGTACAAGCACCGCCACCGACATCGTTAAATAAAATTATAACAAAATACTAACACGGGTATTTGTAGAGGATTCACATAAACAGGATTACTAAAGGAATCCTCGTAATTAACAAAGCTCGCCCATCTACGTCGTTATCAACCGAAACAAATTTGGGAACACGGGACCTAAGTACAGGGACCAAACTTGACAATTTCCAAACTGGGGCTGGGTATAAATACCCATCCACCAGCCCAACACTTCATTCTATGCTCTCTTCTCTCCTACACTCTCTTCTTCTCCATTTCTTCATCCTAGCACCAAAATCACCCCGATTGAGCTTGTTTTCGTCGGTTAGACCACGCAACAGCCGAGAAATCACGTTCTTAGCAGGTAGGCGACCTTGTTCATCCGTTTTATTGCTCGTTTCTCTGCTGCAAACTTGGGGTTCGGGTGTTCAGGTTGTACCCGAATGCATGTGGTCGTGGGTGTGCGTGTGAGGTCAATCAGCATGTGCATTTCACTTAGACATGTTAGGAAAGTGTTTCTGGAAGTCCTGA
>BJCO01755189.1:0-15334 GCA_018326465.1 Flaveria floridana | reverse complement strand
AGATTTCTATAGTTTTCAATACATAAGTATATAAAAGATGGCAATTCATGTTGTAAGTTAGAGAACAAAGTAACTAGGGATGTAAGATAGAATGCACTATCAAACCTTGATAGATTTTTACAAGTTTCAAACGTTTACAAGTATATACGATTAGCTAAGTGTAATTGGATTAACCAAGCAGGCTTGTCAGGGCCATAGATCTATGACGTCAAAAGGCTAGCAATAGTTAATGATTGTACATATAATCGACATTACATGGTAGCTACAAAGATCAACTAACCACAACATACGAGTGAATTGCCATAAGTTTACAAGAATCAAACGTTTTACAAGTGCAATGGTTATAATGTAACATGTTTCACCCCAAAGTGTGAAAATATGAAAAAAGGGTATAGAAATACTCACTCGGTCTAAATAAGATGATAGTAAGAATTAAACGATGTTCCAATAAATTCCTTCATAATAGCTGTTCCTAAGGGACCGAAGGTCTCAGGTTCGATCCGTGGAAACGGCCTCCCCACAAAATGTGGGGGAAAGACCGCGTACATCTTCCCTTAAATGGGACGGACCCTCCCTGGACCCTGCGAAAACACGGGAGCTCTTTGCAGCACCAGGTACGCCCTTTTATATGATTTAAAAGTAAACATGAATTAGGGTTTCATTTAGAATTTGGGGTTTTTAATAACTAAATCAAATAAAACAAATGATTATGTTTTGGTTCAATAAAGATGAAATAAATTAATTAAGATTAAGAACGATAATGAATGGTTCAATAATCTAATTTATAATAAAGATTAAGTATAATGTGTGAAAAGAAATAATTAACTTAATAATTAATTATTTAAAATTTGATAAATATAATTGAATACTTATTTAAATGACTTGTAAGATAACTTATAATTATTTAAATCATTTTATAAAGTTTTAAACCTTTAAATGATTTTTTATAATATTCAAAACCTTAAAACAAGAATAAAGGATAATAGAAAATTGTATTGTTTTATTAGTTTCAAGAGTCTAAATAAAAGTTAAAGAATAAATTTATTAGCTATGTATGATATAAAATTTTTAGCATTTAAATTACATGAAAGAATTAATAATGTTTTATAACCCTTGTTATTCTAAGGGTTAAACAAGGGTTAAACAAACAAACAAACAAACCCAGTATATCCCCCAGACTCTACTCTTGAGTGGGATATACTGGGATTGTTTATTTGTTTGTTTAACCCTTGTTATTCTAAAAAAATAAATAAATAAATTTAAAACCATAAGTTTTAAAACTCTTAAATTTAATTTAATAATTTTTGAAATATTTTAGTTAAAGAAATAATTTTTATTCTGATTTTATAACATGATAATAATTTTCTGAATTATAAAATGTTAACAAAACTAATTTAAAAACAAAAATGTTGGAGGCCCGGTTCGAACCCGGGACCTCTTGGTCATAATCTATGTTAATTACCAGTTAGGCTACAAGCAAATCTGGTTGAAAGCCCCATTATAATGTTTAAAAGTGTACATTTCAAAATCCCCCAATTCTCAAAAACCTTAGATTCGATTTGAATCAAATTGAACACGAATTTGAAGTTGTTAACGAAATCCAACTTAGGGCTTTTAATCCCCAAGTGTAATCGAGTGTGTGTGTGGGTTTAACTTACTCGATTGCGAACGAATCGATGTGATTTAGCTTGGTACACCTTCGGTCCCACTCGCAAAGAACAATGGATTCAAATAGAAGTTGTGATAACCTTTTAAGCAATTGAAAGTACAGAGAGTTTAAAGGATTAAAATGCACGATTCTCCTCTGTTATATAGTTCCAATTTGGATGTTTTCATGTTGAATGGGTTCCGAATGAGGTTCGGGTGATTCGGTTATAATCAGACAATTAATTGATGGTCTAACTCGAAATAAACTGCGCATTAAGCTTTGCAATGATCATTCGAACGCTTCTGGTTGATTAATTTGATTACCAACATTATTTAGGAGTTGAAACGAATTTAGTTTTTGATGGTTTGGTTTCGAATTCGAGGATGGCAATAAACCGAGTTTAAAGACTAATTAATGTGCTCCATCGTGTTCGAAACGAGTTCCCGAGAGTTTTGGTATGGTTTGCCTTGAAAACGAAACAAAAATAACGGTTTTTGGGGCAGGCCGGAGCCGCGGCCGGCGGTGGCCGGCTCCTGCCGGAGTTACGGGGGAAGAAAAAGGGGGAAAGGGTTATGTTTTGTAATTTATAGCTTTAGTCCATGTGGTTTAGTTTTAGTTTAACTAATTCCAAAATTTTAGTTTTAGTTTTAATTAAATTACAGTTTAGTCCCTGGGGTATTAAGGATTTATTATTTTATGTAGAAACTAATTAATTATAAGTTTTAACATAATAAAACTTATATTAATTTACAAGATTACCTTTAATATGATTATTATTATTAACATCATCATTATTATTACTAATATTATTATTATCTATCATTATATTTATTTTAATAAATGGACTATTACCTTCAAACTATAAATGAACATTAGCAACCCATAAGTTTTATAATTTGCCATATTGGTCCTTATAAGAATTAGCGAAACTAACCAAAAATTTCATGATATTACAATATACCTACACAGCTCTTGTATAATCATCAACAATAGTAAGGAAGTATCTAAAACCTTCTCTACTTTGCACTCTATATGGACCCCAAACATCCAGGTGTATAATGTCTCCTAAGTTCTTTGTTTTATGGTCACTTAACGGAAAGAAAATTCTATGTTGTTTAGCACGATGGCATATTTCACACGGAACATTTTCATTCAAAAAATTCATGTTTAGGCTATTTTTAACACATTAAGAACTTGATAAGATAGGTGTCCAAGTTTAGCATGCCATAAATTAAAGTTATCAATACTATTATAACACACCTTCACAGAGTTTGAGACATTTCCACAGAAATAAAGACCATCTATTTGTATACCAGTCACTAGGATTTTCTCTGTGAATGAATCCTGGAGATAACAGTTACTTTCATCAAACATAACACATAATTTGTTATCTCTTGCAAGCTTATGAACAGAGACCAGATTCACATAATACTCAGGGACAACAAACACGTCTGACAACACAACATTATCACTCATCTTCAAATTTCCTATCAGTTTAACAGTTGCAGAAGTACTGTTAGGATGTTTAACAGTGATATTAAGGTTAGACACATCTAATTGATTAAAGACATTCTTATCACTCATAACCATATGTTGGCTTGCCCCTGAATCAGTTATCCAACCAGAGTTGCCTTTATTAGATAGCTCTGTGTTGAAAACATAAGTATTTTTATTAATCAAAGAGGAGGAGAAAGACCAGGTTTGGTTACCTCCTACATTAGACCCGTGTGATGTTTCACTAGTTTTTTCATTCAACAAACCTAATAGTTTAGTAATCTGATCTGTTGTCAAAGCTATCACATTAGAGTTAGAACATTGGGCAGATTTATTACTAATCGAGTTGCTTGTATTGACACCCTTAATCCCTTGACCAGACCCTTGACTAGAGAATTGCCCAGTTCTAGTTCTATTCCCTTGAGGATACCCCACTAGTTCAAAACATCTTTCAACTGTGTGTCCAACTTTGTTACAGTGAGTACATTTCAAATTTGGATTTGGACCTTTATATGGTTTCTTTTTAGTTTTTGAATATTGTGTATTTTTAGAAAAAAATGCCATGTTTTGGGTTTGTTGTTTAGAGGTGGAGTTAAACTGTCTATGTGACTCTTCTCTTGAGATAATTGAAAAAGCAATTTTTAATGCAGGAAGGGGTTTTTTAGTTAAGAGGTTGGTCCTCACTGGTTGGTAAATTTCATTAAGACCCATTAAAAACTGCATCAACTTTATCAAGTAGCTAAAATCATTAAACTCTTTTAAGGCTTGGCATGTAAAGGAAGGAAGCTGGACATGTTATCATATAATTTCCACATTGAGTTCAACTTATGATAGTATTCAGAAACAGAACTTCCATTTTGTCTTAGTGAGTTAATTTTTTGATATAAATCAAAGACAACTGACCCATCTATTTTATCATATGTTTCTTTAAGTTCATCCCATACCTCTTTAGCTAATTTAGAAAACACTTGACCAGTATACAAATCATCAGATATGGAATTAAGAATCCAAGTAAGAACCCCCAGAATTACATCTTTCCCATTGAGCAGCTAGCACTTCATTATTAGTAGTTTTTTACATTTCCCATATATGAATCCTAGTTTGTTTTTAACTTGAAGTGCTAGTTTCATAGCATTTAACAAGACTGTATAATTTTCAGTTCCTTTTAATTTTAGGTTAACATCATAAGGACACTTGAATCACTAGCTTGTAAATATAGAGGATCACTAGCATCAAGTTTACTAACAAGGGTAACAATAACACTGCTCTTAGTATCACCCATTGAACAACAAGCAACTTATCAGACAAAGAAATAGAATGTAAGATGCAAGCACACGCAAATAAGAACAACCAACACCAGTGCTAGGTTTTCACACCACTTGTAGTGGCAGATCAAGGATTAGTGAAGGCTTCTAATGCACAGACACATACAAGAACACACGAGTGATATGCACAAGTATCAATAGTATAGTAAACAGATAGAGATGCACATAAAGCAGGGTGGTGGTCCTCCCTGATATTTTTCTAGATGCCGGTACTTCTAACCCAGCCAGAAGAATGCTTAAACAACAACAATCGAGAATCGAAAAAATAAGAAGGGAAAGAAGTTCTTACAGCAGGGGGTGCCTTACACCAGTACTCCAAATAAAGCGAAGACACAAACTCCGTAACCTTCACTTAGGGTTATGAAGCCTGATAAGAAGAGATATTACTAGAAGATGTTGAGAGTTTCAGACCTTCAATGACTTCTATCAAGAAATCACGGCAGAGTGAAACTTCAGCAGAAGAGATCTTCAACAGCGGCTTAGGGTTCGGCTTTAATCGAACCTAAATCAGAGCAACTTCTCAGGACCAAGGAGATTTTGGTTTCCGACGACAAATAGAGAGCGACCTGGTGTAAATCGCACCAGACAGAGAGAATCAGACGAGGAACCAAAACCCAGAGTTAGGATTTCAAAACAAGAGAACTCTAATCGAATCAGTTCCCAAATAACAAGCAGCGGATCAAAAACCAGGATCAGATCGAATAGATCAGAGCCATTGCGGCTCTGATACCATGTCACAAATCATGATCAAATAAAGTCTTAATAAAAAATAACCAAGTCTGATACAACGAAACCATTACTAAGAACATAAACAACAAAGAAACAGACTATCAAAGTGATAATCTACAAAGAACAGTTGTGATTAGCAGAGGTTCATAGATGAACAAGAAACCCTAATTGTTGGGTGAAGAAGAGGAGTAGTGGCTGTCAAATATTGCTGATAATTATCACAATGTGCCCTAATGACAAATATATAGCAGCCACAACAATACCAAGCTCATTTCCAAAGCCCAGCTCCAAAGCCCAGCAACAACCCGAACATCAGCCAGATGCTCCCATAAAGCAACACAAGAAATAAAAAAACATTAGAAGGATTTAGACATAAAATTGCTAGAATAATAGAATAATAAAAACCTTATATAATTTTAACAATTTTAATACAACATAATAATATATTGCATCATTTGTTACACTATAGAAGCGTGTTTTAATGCGATACAACATAAAACGTGTTGTTTTAGCCTAAAACAAAAAGATAAAAGTGGTTATTTTATGTCAAAACAACAGACATGTTATTACAATATAAAACTAAAATCTAGCACATTTCAATACAGCAAAAACATGTAATTTTAATGTAAAGCATCATACTTCACCACAAAACGTCATAGTTTACCATAAAACAACATAACATAAAACATGTTCTCATACAATCTTGTTGTTTTAACCTAATTGAATACAAATTAACGTGTCATTTTAACATAAAACAACACATAATATGTTGATTTAACGTAAAAAAATGTTGTATCCTAATACAGCACAAAACGTGTTGTTATAATGCAAAACAACACAGAAAGCGATGGTTTAACACAAACAACACAAAAATGTTACAACACAATTTCACATTGGCCGTTTTTTATAAAATATAGCTATACTAAACTTAATTTAAAAAGAAAAAAGATATTTGATTTTGTTGTGTAATTTATTTTAAATATAATCTCGTATGCTTAATTTATGCACATTTATAAAAATTGAGGGAAACTTAAACAAGTAAACAAAAATGACTATATATCCAAAATAACCTTTCACATTTTATTTTTTTACACTTTTATCTTAACTATTGATTGAAAAATATAACATTGAGATTTTTTTTAGCATTCTTTGACAAAAATCAATTTTTACCAGAGCCTCCCACTATATGTATATAATCTATTGTGACCAAAGTTGCCGACTTGCGAAACTTGATAATGATGATTTTGTAGTATTATTTATTTTGTTATTATTATATACATACATGCACACAACGTAAAAGTCATATATGAAATCTTCATGAATAAGAGTTATAAAATTTTCATATTAACCCCTAATGTCAAGTACAATGACAAATCCACCCTTATAAAAATAAATTGGTTACGAGTTCTGTGAGTTTTGAAAATAGAAACTCCAAAATTTAGATTATAAATATGTAAGTATTTAAAGTGTTGAAAATAGAAACTCCAAAATATGAGTTTTGAAATCCACACACACATATATATACGTATATAATCGTTAAGGGTTAAAAATAAACCCCACTAGACTGGTATTGAATTGTAAAAAAAGTAATTAGGGTTAAATAATAAGATTTAAAGTATAAATCTCAACAAAAAAAATTATGATATTAAAACTTAGCGAAAACTAATATATATTTAAAATCTTGTCAGCAAAAACACCCCTAGATGGTTAAAATAACTGGACGAATGACGAACCCTAAGAATTGTAGATCCTTTGTGTGTTTATAAAAGATCTCTAAAAGTTTTGAGGATAATCACCAATCGATCCTAAGGTCCGAGATGATCTAAAAAGCAAAAGATCAGTATAAAACTCTTTGTAAAATGACTCTGTTTTTATTATAATATAAATGTATCTATGAAATGATATATAACCACGAGTGATCAATTTTACATCTAAACTGGACGTGACTCCGATATGAGTTATGAGAGTAATAAAATCAATTTATGTGTTTCAAGTTAGTACAAGAGCTTTAGTAAATAAACAATTAATTTGTTGCTCATGACACATTAATAAACTCGGTTGTTTCATCATGTTTGCTGTTAAAACAATCTTTGCATTCAGATGTATTTTTTTTTCAAATAAATAAACAAATCGATTTACTTATCATATGATTAAACGTTATTAAACGAACAATCATGATACTTATTATATTCGAAAAAAGTTATTTTACAAAAGCTAAAATTAAACCTTAGTATAAATCATAAACACCTTACGAAATCTAAATAAATAATAATAATATTTAGACCACTATGGCCGTATTGTTGAATACGACCCCAAAATACGGGTTGTAACAGCTAGTATGAGCTGTATAAGAACATAAATTGACTGATTTAATATTTTGCAGATGAATACGACCAGTATTGTCCAATACTAACATTCATCTCTACTTTGTCAACAGGAAAGTTCTCTTATCCTTTAAAATGTAATGGTTTTTGTCCTAATCGTTGACCATCTAGTTTAGATATGACCCTTGTCGCTCTACTGAGAGCCGGATGTTGCCTTTGAACCAAATGTGAATCTTGGAATGGGAAAACCAAACCTTATCGAACCCGTAAACATGTTTTATTGGTTCCAACGGAGATCTTGAAAACCATAACGTCCTTGTAATTTGTATATTACTCTTGAATTAAAATTTGTCTAAATTCTGGTACGACTGGCTAATCCAATTAGAAAGCCATGTCTATGTATAAATTATCTTCAAGATTTCAATATTAAAAGATAAATTTTAACAAAAAAAAAATATTATTGCGCACATGAATTGTTTAATTCCAAGATTAATTATTTGGGAATCTAGTACTACTCTTAATTATTACAAAAATTTTCCAATACATGCATGTAGATTCTCGTTGTTACACATTCATCAATTATTAAGCTAATAAACCATAGTGCTAGGCCTTTGATTTTTCTCAAACGGTTTTATGTTTACACACACACACACACACACACACACACACACACACACACACATATATATATATATATACACTTACACATATATGGAAAGGATGCTAAGAAAACTCATAAGTTATGTGAATATCAATTTCCACCAACATATAACATCTAATAAATTTTTTGCTTTTATTATTAAAAAGGCATTTGAGTAAAATTTCGTTCCACTATTTTAGATAGATTATATTTTTTCTATAATTGAATCTTTTTTTTCCTGTAACTTTTTAACTGTTTTTCTTTAGTCGTTCATTTTAAAATTTTGATATTTTGTTGTATTACTTTATTCCTTTAATGCTCCATACATTGACAAAATATTTTTTCTTATCGTCACCATACTATTGAGTGTGCCAGGTGCTTTCATGTTAGAAATTGCATTTGATTTCCATTTTAGAATTCATGAACTAAGCTTTTGTATAAAAATGATAGAAGCGTTAGGATAACACATGTCATGTAGCTTTTTTCGTTTCGTACACTTATTAAATCATTACTGCTAGTCTTCATATCGATCCTTATTTATATATCGTTGTCTTCACCAAAATGTTAAATCTACTTAGCCAACTTATCTTTTTTATTCTTAAAACCCTTTATAATAAAAAAATCTAGTCTATGCTAGTTGTCCAGCTTATGCTTTCTAGGTTTGTTTGTTAAATCTTGTATGTAATCATTACAAAAGGAAAATTAAGAAAGTAAAGTAAAAAAAAGAATATTATAGAAAAAAGAAAGAAAAAATACGCTTACTTTGTGTTTGTGGATATAAAGTTGAGCAATTTCTATACCTCAAATGTTAAAATCGTTATTGTAGCTCCTAAAAATACATTAATGTGTTTGTGTTTATTATTTCTATTTTTATCATTTTTTGCATTGTTTTAAATCATGTATAACATCCATCTTTTCTAGATTTTGACCAATTAGCCACATTATATCCCTTTCCACCAGGCCTTAAACCTAATCCCCGTTATAATCCTTCAAAGTCCTATTGATTTATGTATTTTATTATGTTAATTGAAGATTTGAGTCATATGTAAGCATCTAATTATACTGCTTCATCGATTGACTTTGATTGATTTATTTTTACATCTGACCATATAAATAATCAAGTGTCGAGTAACTGTGAAAGGTTTAAGTTCATGAATAAAAAAAAATTTAATAGACAAGTTATGTTTGAAGTTGATATTGCTAAATTTTGAAGGCTAAAAACCAAACTTAACTCGTTTGGTTTCTCTCTTTTAAGTGTTGGATTATTTGTTAATTTGTTAAGAGTTCGGATCTCTTATTAACTTATGGATTGCATTTTATATTTCTTTTTATCATGGAGTTATTTAGTAAATGGTTGCATTAGAGTTTATTTGAGGACAAACGAAGTTAAAGTCTGAGATATTTGATATGTTAATAATTACATATGCTTACAATACATATTTCTTTGTATTCTAAGTTATTTTTATAATAAAATTCATTTATTTAGATATTTAATTGTGTTTTGTTTGATTTGTAATTACGGAGGAAATTCGAATATTTTTGTGAAAAAAACTTCAAATTTGAAGAATTCTAAGAGGAAAAATATTTTTAATATGACCATATTAAAGCTAAAAATGCCCATATCAGCTGTCAAACTTCAAACAACTCATTTCTAATGCTTAATATGTATATCGTCTCTTATATGGCAATATTCGGACCAAAAACGAATTTATAACCCCAGTGCACCTTATTTCCAACTTATCTTTCATTTCTTTCAAAACCTTATCCTTTCTCAAATCCTTAGGTAATTAGGGTCTTTTTCAAGTGTTTCTGGGAGAATTAAGAGCAAGGAATTAAGATATCACACTTTAAAGAAGGATCTAACATCACCCAACTCATTTCCTCTTAAATTGGTTTGAATTTCTCTAGATCTACTCTGAGTTCTTCCACGTTCTTGAATTCGGGTGCATTTCTTGTAAGCCTCATAGACTAAGCTCATATTATCAATTGGATTAGATTAAACCTAGCATGATTTAACAACTTGTATATGACGTTTGTTGTTGTTTATGTTAATGTCATGATGAAACTTGAATATTTTTCAATAGTTATATATATATGTTCTAGCTTGCTGAAATATTCAACCTTAAGGGTGTTTTAGGAATGTTATGTTGATAAACCTCATGTTCTAACTTATGCATACGATTGCATCTTTTATGTATAATTTATGACATTTGACTAGGACTGGTGAACGAAGGTTAAAGGTTTAGTAACATTGGGTAAAAATGCATTCTTATGCTTTATGTTTAAGAAAATCATGGTATAATCATGGTTTGCTATTCATTAATTGAAGGATAATTACAGTTTTGTCTATTTTATACAAGTTGAGATAGTTATCATGTGTTTATCATGTTAACTTTTTAATTTTTTGTGAAATTAGATAACCCTAAAGGGAGTTTAGTTTATCTTTAACATTAACAAAATTGTATCATCAGTTCCTCATGGCATAACTTTAGGTGGCTACAGTGTGTCTATCGTTTTAGCTTTTCGAGTAGTTATATCTCTAGATCTTCTTGACAGGAGTTTAGGCTACTTTCATGTATTATGTGTAAAAAATGATCTCACTTTAAATTTGTGCCAGTTGTTATTTTTATGCTAAGTAGAGTTGACGTCCAAGTGGTACCTTTAATTGATTATGTATGTTTGTTTTTATTTCCTTGCTTTGTAAGTTTAACAATCATATTTAGTTAATTTCAATATTTACGACTCCAAACTTAATTGATCGGTTAGATAGTGATAAAGACATCCCGATTATTCGAGATTTTGCTGAAGTTTTCTTGAGTACGAAACCGGTCTTCCTCCTGTTTGTCAAGTTGAGTTCTGAATTGATCTTTTTCCTGGTGCAAAACCTGTGATATAATCTCTTTCTCGTCTTGCACTGTCTGAGATGCAAGAGTTTACTAGCCAACTTCAAAAACTTTCTGTTAAAGGTTTTATTCATCCAAGTTCCTCACCTTGGAAAGCTCCAGTTCTATTTGTGAAGAAGAAGGATGGTTCATTTAAGATGTGCATTGATTATCGAAAACTTTAAAAACTCACTATCAAGAACTGATTCCTTATCAAGAATTGATTATCTATTTGATCAACTTTAACGAGCTTCTCGTTTCTCTAAAATCGATCTTCGTTTAGGTTATCATCAGCTTTGAGCGCATGATGATGACATACCTAAAACAACTTTCCATATGAGATATGACAATTATGAATTCATGGTTATGCCTTTTGGTTTGACCAATTCACCTACTGTATTCATGGATTTGATAAACCGTGTGTGCAAGCCATACTTGGACAAATTCGTGATTGTTTTCATCAATAATATTTTGATTTATTCAAAGTCTAAATTTGATCATAAACAACATCTATGTTTGATCCTTTAACTTATGAAGAAGGAGAAACTCTATGCCAAGTTTTCCAAGTTTGAATTTTGTCTTAAGGAAGTCCTATTCCTTGGTCATATTACGAATAAGAAAGGAATTCATGTGGACTCTGCAATGATTAAGGCAATAACGAATTGGGTAGAACCTAATACTCCCACTACGATTCATTCGTTCCTAGGTCGAGCCAGTTACTATTGTTTCATTTTCAATTTCTCAAAGATTGATGTGCCTTTCATCGCTTTAACTCATAAAAATAAGCCTTTTAAGGGGGGTTGGATTAAGAGAAAGCCTTTCAAACTCTTAATCAAAAACTATGTAATGCTCTAATTCAGACTCTTCCTGATGGAAACATTGGTTTTGTTGTCTACTACGATACTTTAAAGCAAGGTTTTGGTTATGCTCTCAAGCAACAACACAAACTTATAGCTTATGTATCAAGGAAACTCAAGATTTATGAGAAGAAGTATACAACTTATGATGAATTGGGTATTATTGTTTTTGCACTCAAAATCTAGAAGCACTATCTCTATGGCATTAAGTGTGTTGTATTCACCAATCATAAGAGTCTCCCACATATCTTCAAATAGAAATAATTGAATATGAGGCAATGACTATGGGTCGAATTACTTAACGTCTATGATTGTAAGATTCATTATCATCCTAGAAAAGCAAATGTTGTAGCCAATGCATTGACATGTAGGGATTATATTATGCTTCAATGTGTCATAATTTAATATGATCTCAAAACTCATATTCTTTAATCTCAATATATTTCATTCATCAAAGACAACATCTATGATGAAATGTCATGCGATGCTGAACTCCTTGTAAACCAAATCCGATGGTTTACTTTATTTCCTAGATTGTCATTGGATGCCAAATCGTTATAATATCCAAACCATTATCCTAAAAAAGGCTCACAAAACACATTATTCCATTCATCCCAGTGAAAATAAAATGTTCATGAATCTCCAAAATAAATATTGGTAGCTCGGTATAAAAAAAGGCATGGCTCTTTATGTGTACAAATGACTTACTTGTTCAAAGGTCAAAACCGAGCACCAACGTCCCTCTGGATCACTTGTTCAACCCAAGATTCCCGTGTGGAAGTGGGAAAACTTATCCATAGATTTAATCACAAAATTGCCTCGTACCACGAGGGGTTATGATACCGTTTGAGTCATCATTGAGCGTCTGACTAAATCCGTACATTTCATACCTATGCATGAGAATTATCGAGTTAAGAAATTGGCATGTATCTACGCTAATGAAAAGTCGTTCGTCATGGTGTGCCTCTAAATATAATCTCTGTTCGTGATGGTTGATTCATCTCTCGTTTCTAGCAAAGTCTTTAATTATCCTTAAGAACTCAAATCAATCTAAGCACTGCTTATCATACTCAAACAGGTGGTTAGACTGAAAGAACAATACAAACCCTTAAGGATATGCTTTGGACTCCTGTCATTAAATTTAGTGGCTCTTGGGATTCTCATCTATTTTTGATTGGATTTTCTTACAACAACAGTTGCTATACAAGCGTCAAGATAGCACTATTTGAGGCTCTTTATGGTCGTAAGTGTCGATCTCCCATCTGTTGGTCCAAGATTGGTAAAGCACAAATGAACGATCCTGAATTGATTTAAGAATCCACTGAAAATATTCATAAAATATGTGATAACATGTTCACCGCTAGAGTGCATCAAAAATATTATGTTGACAAAGGACGAAAACCCATGGAATACATTGTCGGAGATCTTGTACTTCTAAAGGTATCGCCTTGGAAGGGAGTAATTCTTTTTGTAATGAAAGGGAAACCAGCACCGCGTTATATGGGTCCGTTCAAAGTGATTGAGCGTATTGAAAAAGTACCCTACAAGCTTGAACTGCCCCAAGAACTCAACAATCTTCATCCTACGTTTCATGTTTTCAATCTTAAGAAATGTCCTGCCACGAAAATGTCCACATACCTCTTGATGAGGTTAAAAAGTGTAAGGCCTCATTCCCGGGCACCTCATAGTTGGTCATTCATCGCAAATAAAATATACAATTTATTTAAAACATCGCAGCGGAAATTAATTAAAACCATTTCATATATTTTAATGACATATTTTGCAACGTAATACAATACAGTTAACTATTACAAAACATTATAAATTGCATTACATCACAACTTTTACCTGCCAACTGGAAAACACACAAAAGTCAGCGTTGCTGAATGAGTTCTAGTTTTATAATTAAAATACTTTAATTTCGTTAAAACCTTTCTTTAATTTCATATGCGATCATGCATCATACGTACAGATAGAGAATATTACTTTTAACTTCCTGTAACATTCATTATTCATCATCATTTTCATAGCATGATTTCATTTCATGCTTTTTGTTAACATTCTCTTACTTTCGTTCTCATTCTTTCATAACGTACTCATTATCATTCTTTTACTTTCGTACTTGTTTTCTTTCTTTCTTTCTTTCTTTTGTACGTTATGTCATTCTTTTACATTCATATGGATTGATGAACAATACCCCGAACATTGTGCACGAAGCTGATGCTGGACCTGTGGTAATTAAACCATGAATATTATGCACGAAGCTGATCCAGTCACCTAGGGCAAGTCATCTCTCCCATTCATTCAAACCAACTGGTCCTAGCCCGAACATTGTGCACAAAGCTGATGTTGGACCTGTGGTAATTAAACCACGAACATTATGCACGAAGCTGATCCAGTCACCTAGGGTATTCCAAAGGGCCTTGTCAATCTCAATGATCGACCCTGTGTGCATCCTTTGGGGTAGCTAACCCGTATCACAGTTGAGCTAACGATAACATGGTCGTGCACCTCCTTTCATTTTGCTTGCAAGCCATTCTTTCGTTCATTACGTTTCACTTTTCATCATTGTTATCTTTCCTTTCACTACCTTATTCTTTACGTTCTTTCATTCGTTTGTCATACTACGTAAAGTATTAGCATAATATATAACGTATTTTACAATATAATATAAATACCTTTAATCATCATTAAAAGATAACACGTTAAAGATGCTGTCACACCCCAACCTTAACGGCGGAATCGTCGAGATGTGAGGGTTAAGATTGTTCACAGCCACTTAACGCTATATTTAAATGTAAATATTCAAATTATAAGTTTCAAAAGAAATTACAAACATAAGTCTCAAATATGCAATAAGTTCAAACATAACATAACGAAACATAATTCTTTTATTCCATTAACTAGGTCCAAATCCTAGATTATTGCAAGCTCAAAAGATCACTTTTAAACTTGGGCAAGACCTGAAACATGATAAAAATAAAGGGTCAACTAAAAATAGTTGGTGAGTTTCCAAGGTTTACATACATAATATGATAAGATTACAAGTAGCAATTCATGTCATAGATTATAAGTTAGCAAGGTTATAGAACACATATCGTTACAACCAAACCTCGACTTGATTACAAGTATATCAGATTAGCTAAGTGTATTTGGTTCCCATGATGAACAAGCATACGTCATCAGGAGTCGGCAATACATCGACTTTAGCACCAAATAGGCTTGTCAGACCCAAAGATCTAAGACGTCGCCAGTCTAGCAATAGTTAATGATTGTAAACAAAATTTGTATCTCATATAAGACATACAATAACACAAATAACCATGACAAAAAGGTAAAGATGAATTGCATGTGCATTTACAAGTATCAAGATGTTTACAAGTGTAAGTTTATAAAGTTAACATGTTTCACCCCAAAAGGTGTGAAATAAAGTAA
>BJCO01755182.1:12500-20537 GCA_018326465.1 Flaveria floridana | reverse complement strand
GAAGCCAACCATTGAAGACAGATTTCTTCCGAAGACTTTTATATTACATGCTTTATCTGATGTACTTTTTACCTAAAGCTGAACCACTTTCCGCTTCCACTCTGATAAGTCACCAACCTTTCATGAGTTGGTGAAAAGGTCCATGCTTTTGGTAAACTGTACATTGAGATCTTGAGTCTGTAACTTTCCACTTTATGTACTTTATCCTTTTTGTAATATATTAGGATGTGAGCTACGGCATGTCATAGTCACTAGTCAAAAGGCAATCTGCCTTGACTCTACATGGATTTTGTTGTCTAGTTCATGTATCCAGCTGGCCTTCAAAGTATGGCCGGCTGTAGGTTTTAGTATAAGTATTTTCTGGTCCTTGTAACTAAGTAAGTTTTGAGTTGAACTTTGTAAACCACTTTGTAAGGAACTAGAAGATCAATATAGATTAACCTTGAAAACCAACTACTTGTGTATTGCTCTAGTTTCTGTCTCATTTACATCTTGTGTTTCTTAGTTCTCTAAACTCATTCTTATCAGTTCCCCATTTGAATTGTTAAGTGTTGATATACACTCTCCTCTTTGTGTTGTTGTGTTGTACAAGTGCATAAGCCCTTCATCCGGTCCTGCAGAGATTATGCAAGCCATATAGATTCTTTTGTCATACTTATTTAGAATGTATATCAAACTAGAAATCTGGATGGGATCCATTTTCAATGCATATCTCTTCACGAATTATTGGAATTTTTGAAGGAAGGACATATAACTACTCAAAGTACAATCTTGGATGTCTTTGTGATCAGATTGAAGTGCAGAAAGCTGAGATGATGTTCATGTTTCAAAGATTTCAACTCATTATCAATGATTACATGCCACACATAGAAAGGGGAGGTGATGTGTTTTTTCAAGCACATTTGGGAAGATTTGTGCTGAACAAGATAAGTAGAAGATATGAAGGAGAAGAAATGGAGATGTTTGCCCATGTTGTGGATAAGAATGTTGATATTCCATAATAGTTGATCATTCATAGAACAACAAGAACAAGAAAAACAAGGTGAAGCATCCCCTGTACCAGCTGATCAAGCTATACAGTCTCCACCTCAATCTCCCATGATCAATCGACCACCATCACCCATACATCATGAAACAATACCATCACCAGCATAACCACCATCACCACAAAGTGAACAAACTCAACCCATCTCACCTAATCAATCACCAACTTCCATAAACATTGCTGGAACTGAACCAGTTTCACCAGCTAATGAACACACTCAAACTATTTCACTCTCCTCATCCAAAACATTCCAAAGCTCTGCAGCTACTGAACTAGTTTCTCCTATTCAATCTTCTCCACAACAATAACAACCTCGAGTCACAATTTCCCTAGTTGTTGAATCCAATTCAACATCTGATAGCACTACTCCTACTAAAGTAATTAACTTTTAAGAGGATCTTGAAGATGTACATGATGGGGAAACGGAAGAAGTGTGCTTGGAAGTTAAACAAGACCAAGATTGGGGGTTGAACAACTGACTGAGACTGGAGAAAAGTTTGTGGATGTTGTAGCGTATCATGAAGATGATCTGAATGATGATAAGATTAATGTTAGTAAAAGTTTTCTAGTGGCTAAATACAATAACCTGATTATGAAATCAAACAAAAGATTAGAAAGACTGAGAGAGCTGAAGGGAGTGCTAAAAGAGAAGGACGCACTACTAACTCTGCAAGAAGGCTCAATCAGAAGACTGAGAGAGGATGCTCAAACTGATCATGAAGTTGTTGATGCTTTTAATAAATTGGTGAGAGAATTGAAGGAATCTATGGAGATAGAGAATAGAGATAAGGAGCAGAGTGTTATAGAAATGAACATAGCCAAAATCACTATTTCTAAACAAGCTGAGCTCCTGAAAGTAAAAGATGATAAGATTGAGAGTTTGAAGAAATGAATTAGTGAACTTGAATCTGTTTAAGCTTCTCAACAAGCACCAGAGGCAGCAAAACAACAAACAACATCAAAAGCTGTCACATCTCAACAACAGGCCCTAATCATCCGTTATAATAGAAAGAGGAAGTACTGGGGAAAGATTGAAAAGAAAATCATAGAGGTTCAAGACTCACCCAAGAGAACTAAAACAATCTCTTGTGCGTACCCCATCAGCTGAATTATCCACATCAAAGCCAATTGAACCCAATGATGAAAGTGCTGCTAAGTGGGAGGAGTTCACAAAAGAAGAAACTCCCAAGGCTGCTGAAACAACAGCATCTGATGAGCTGCTCACCACACAAGACATCCTTGAAGAGATACCCAAATCTACCATGTTCATGGACCTTATTAACAAACGGTTTCCATATGACATGGTAGAAAGGATGAATTCGAATAAAATGGAGCAAGCCATCAAAGATTTCACTATGGCTAGACTAATGTTTCCAGGATGCAACTATGATGCTTTCATCAACTTCCAAGCAACAGAAAAGCTTAAAAGGAATTGGGTCATTGTGACACCAAAAAGTTGAACATAAACAAGTTGATTTGCTGGTTGCAAAACCACAACCACAAATTCTATGAGTTAAGAGACAGATCTATAAAAGAGATGAGACAAATGACGGAGTATGTGATGAAGATGGAATTGTAGAGTGGAGTCAGATTCACAACAGAAGCTGCAAATCTAAGTCATGCTCATCAATCAACTCCTGCTGAGCCCATCATTGTGGAAAGTAAATATATGCACAAGGGCATGGAGAAAATGATTAGAGAGCCTACGGAGGTTGTTCCAAGCAAAGTGTGCCCACTTGGAACAACAGTGAGAGAAGTTACTGAACAAAAATCCACCCTTTTCAACTCTTCGATCACATCATAACTCCCAAGTCAGATGAAGAATATCATATCATTGCATGGAAATATGATGCTGATTGGGATTGTGCAATCATAAAAAGGGCATCTGGGATGATTCAATACTTTCCTCTTAGTGAATTAGTCATCTCACTCCCATATGTGGACATCAAACAAGTTTAGAGCTTACCAATCACGAACTATCCAATCCATCCAAGAGGAAGAGATTTCTCTAGGATGGTTGGAAAGTTATTATGAAAATTCAAGGATGATGTTCTTAAAGAATCTAGAAGAGAAGATAAGGAGCATAAGAAGAGAAAAGAAACGCCAAGAAGGTCATTGTCCAGCTCCTCGGACTCTATAGATGATGAATTCTTGATAAGGGTTGGCCATACCAGCAGGATAACCGCCTCAATGAAGAGATTTAAGGAAAACCAATTCGCACATCCCATCACTCAGTGGGGATATGTTGAGTAAACCAGATAAGACGGGAGCTTCAAGTATTAGGATTTCTGGTCCGTTGGAAATCAAACTCCTACATCCAAGCTACATCGCTTATCTACATGATAAATTCTTTCCCAAGCTCAACAATGAACAGACACAAAATGACTTATGTCTATATGTGCACATGATTCAAGTAATAGATAAGCTGAATACCACAGCAAATAAAAGAAAAAAATATAGGGCTGGCCAGCTTACGGGATCTGAAGTCCCATCTATTACAGAATTAAGAATATCTGAAGAAGATGAACTAGAAGTTGTTAACGACAATAGTGTTGTTACAACTTTAACAACTGAAGAAGATATTTTGGGATAAAGTATGATACCTTGAACAGGATGATCCAAATGGAGATCAAGTATAAATACGATGAATAAAGAAAGTTGTATCTTTCTTGAACAAAAAGATGGTGTCAAGAGTAAAAGAGCTACAAAGTTTAAGGAATTGATTAGAAAGAGCTAAACCTAAGGGGGAGTATTGTTAGGTCTAGAGCTTTTGCATAGGTTTAGTAATTTAATCAATCCTTTTAATTACCTCTTTCATCCTTTTTGTATGTAATATACATTTATAGGTTAACTCAGTTATCATATGTTGATTTATATGTGTGTTTGCAGGAAAATATTAGACTTATTCAATTTCATGAAAATTGACTAAGTGTTGAACAACTACGGATGAACAAATTGTTCCTCCGTAGATCTTCTGGAACAAAACAAGTATTGCCTCTGTGGAACTCCTGCGGACGCTTTACAACAGTTAAAGAACATTCGAGTCCCAAGTTACTGCAGCTCCTGCAGAAGACTAACTTGCTGCGGATGAAGAAGTAAAACAACTACGGAAGACTAATCTCCTGCGGAGGACCAATCTACTATGGAAGACTAGTATCCTGCGGAAGCCAAAACTCATGCGGAAGATAAAGCTCTGACGGAAGACCAATATATTTGCATGTACACAAACTACATCAAGTCAACAGGTCAAACACTAAAGTGATGTCGTAAGTCAACTTCTACGGACGACTTCACTTTAGTCATGGAACGTCAACATCAAGACATTCACTGAGAAACTTTCTTACCTCAATAAGAATGTTACTATTACCCTAACAATAAATATCTAAGTCTATAAATACGAGGCTTAGGTACACACTTCAGGTAACGAAATGCAATCGACTGCTACGAGTCATTATGATCAAACCCTAGCAGCCGCAAAAGCTCTCACTACAATACACACATCAATATAGCATTAGAACACTAGCAATAACAATAACATTCATTTTTTGTTTATTGTAATCATTATTCAAACATTAATGTAAAACTTTTGAAATATTTGTGTTTGTTCTTCATCTAATATTCATCTGTTATTTTGTTAGTTTGATTTGTTCTTCATTGCTTGTTTTGTCAAGCAACTTAACCTCAATCAATTAATCAAACAACAATCAGTGATAAATCCTCAATTACTGTTTGTCATCAACTAAACTGATAATTCCATGACGATCCTTGGATTTACACATGGTTCCACTAATAGACATTGATGTTCCATTAACTGCTGATCCTCCAAGGAGAACAACCATTGATGTTCCATTAACTGCTGATCCTCCAAGGAGAACAACCATTACTCCTTCAAGTACAACAGTTACAACTCCTTAACATAAAACAAACACTTCAAGAGGAACATCAAGTAGCACCCCCATCATCATCAACTCTTTCGACCAATCAATCACAAGCTTCGGTTGACCCTCAACCAAGCAAGCACACCTGGTCACAACATCAAGACATAGCTGAAGAAGATGATGATTATCATTCATTACCAGACACACATCATGAGAATGGAATCTTAGATTTCCTCCATGACTCCCCCAAAACATTCCATGAAAATGCAGAAACAGATGACCTAACCACATCAAACACTCTTGCTCAACCATCAACACACGACCTAACCATCAACAATCTTGATTCAACAATCCATGTTGATCAGATTGAAACAACCACATTTCAAAAATATCATCCCTTAGAAAATATCATAATTGATCTCAATATTAGATTGACTTCTATTTGACAAGAAGTGAATCTGATACATCAAACGTTTGCTTGTTCTCCTACTTTCTATCCCTCACTGTACCTAAGAACATCATAAACGCTCTTAAAGACAACTGGATAGAAGCCGTGAAAGAAGAACTTTAGCAATTCAGGTTGCAGGTGGTGTGGAGTTGGTTGACCTTCCTAAAGGCCAATATGCCATTGGCACTAGATGGCTGTACAGGAACAGAGCAGATGATGGAGGGATTGTCATTTGAAATAAAACAAGGAGAATTGCCCAAGGTTACACTGAGGAATAGGGCCTAGACTATGATGATGCCTTTGCACTAGTAGTCAGGCTGGAAGCAATCAAAGTGTTCCTTGCATATGCCTCATCAAATAAATTCACTGTCTCCCATATGGACAAGAAATGTGCATTCCTATATGGAAAGATAGATAAAGAGGTATATGATGCCCATCCACTAGGGTTTGAAAATCTAGACTTCCCTCATAAAGTCTATAAGTTGGATAAAGCTTTGTACGGTATTCATTAGGCACCCTAAAAGTGGTATGAAACTTTATCAATGTTTCTAATAGAAAATGGATACAACCGAGGGAAGATTGATCAAACATTGTTCTTGTAGAAGAAAGGACATGACTTGTTGGTTGTACAGGTCTACGTGGATGACATCATATTTGGCTCCACCAATATATAACTTTGTAGAGAGTTTGAAATTCTTATGCAATCAAAATTCCAAATAAGCTCAAAGTGAAAACTTACATTCTTCCTTGGACCAAGTCTAACCATCAGCTGAAGGGATTTTTATCAATCAAAGCAAGTATATGAATCAGATTTTAAAGAATACAATATGTCTGATATTAAGCAAAACACAATTCGTAACTTAATTGAAGTTGGGCCTAGATCCAAAGGGAACATCAGTAGATCAGAAGCAGTATAGATCAATGATAGGCTCTCTGATATACCTTACTAGTAGTAGACCATTCATGATGTATGAAGTATGCATGTGTGCAAGATATAAGGCAGATCCAAAAGAATCACACATCAATGCAATGAAGAGAATTTTCAGATATTTGAAGGGCAAACCAGCACTTAGCCTTAGGTATCCTAAAGATGGAGATTTCTCTTTATTTGCATACATTGACCTTGATTGTGGTGGCGGCAACAATAGCATAAAATCAACAAACAGAAGGATCTCAATTTCTTGGATCAAGATTGGTCTCCTGGCATTCTTAGAAAGAGTTGTCTCACGCCCCTAGGTATTCTCCACCTAACCACCTGTGTCGGTTTCGGGTATAGGTACCCTTTTGTTGAAAGTCGTTCGAGCTTTTCCTGGGAGTATGGCATGGGTTACTTTAGCATCGTAGCGCCTGGTACTCGAACATTGGCTCGAGGCATTTTCTCTACCCCTTCTTACCCTGAAAAACAGGGTCACCCTATGTCCTTGAACAGATAACCATCTTTCAGCTAACCTAGCCTCCTCCATCCCTCGGGACCAATAAGGGGTAGTACATGAATATTCACCTGTTGTCCATCGACTACGCCTCTCGACCTGATCTTAGGACCTGACTACCTTCCCCTGGACGAACCTTATGGAGAAACCCTTATGTTTTCGGGGCATTGGATTCTCACCAATGTTTGGGTTACTCAAGCCGACATTCTCGCTTCCGCTTCATCCACTACCGCGGTGCTTCACTCTAAGGCGGAACGCTCCCCTACCAATGTATTTTTATATCCCTCAGCTTCAACCGATTACTTAGCCCCGTTCATCTTCAGCACAAGAGCACACGATCAGTGAGCTTTTACGCACTCTTTCAAGGGTGGCTGCTTCTAGGCAAACCTCCTAGCTGTCTCTGCACCCCTACCTCCTTTATCACTGAGTGGTCATTTTGGGGCCTTAGCTGGTGATCCGGGTTGTTTCTCTCTCGACGATGAAGCTTATCCCCTATCATGTCAATAGTCGACCTTGACCCCTGTTATTTTGTGGTCATATCTACTATTCAGAGTTTGCCTCGATTTGGTACCACTCTCGTGGCCCACACCAAAACAGGGCTTTACCCCTAGATGTTCAGTCAACTGTTGCGCCTCAATGCATTTTGGGGAGAACCAGCTAGCTCTGGGTTAGAGTGGCATTTCACCCCTAACCACAACTCATCCGTTGATTCTTCAACATCAGTCGGTTTGGACCTCCACTTACTTTCATCCAAGCTTCATCTTGGTCATGGATAGATCACCCAGGTTCGGGTCCATAAGCAATGACAATTGCCCTATGAAGACTCGCTTTCTCTACGGCTCCGATGGGTTCCCTTAACCAAGCCACTACATAGGAGTCACCTGCTCATTCTTTAACAAGCATGCGGTCAGAGCCCCGGGCTCCTCCTACTGCTTGGGAGCTTATAGTTTCGAGTTCTATTTCACTCCTCGCTGGGGTTCTTTTCACCCTTCCCTCACGGTACTACTTCGCTATTGGTCACCCGGTAGTATTTAGCCTTGCAAGGTGGTCCTTGTTGATTCACACGGGATTCCACATGCCCCATGCTACTCAGATCAGAGCGTGAGCTAGTGATGCTTTCGGCTACTGTACTTTCTCCATCTAGGGTGTGGGATTCTACTGCTTCACCTAGCAGTATAATGCTTGTATTGCTCTCCCACAACCCCATTTTCACGATTTAGGCTGCTCCTATTTCGC
>BJCO01755182.1:0-5000 GCA_018326465.1 Flaveria floridana | reverse complement strand
ACGAAATCTTGGTCATCTTCTCTATCTAATGAATGGGGAGTCTGCTTTAAAATTGAAAATCTTCCGCCCTACACCCACTCTCGAGTATATGCTTCAACAGGAACCACACAAGGGTAGATTATAAACCTCTAGTAAAATGACCACCCGTAACCCAGTAGATAAAGTACATTACATAGCATTAAATAGTCCATTTTAGGGATTGGCGAATTACCCATTTAATGACTTTAGCACTGGACGTTCCCCAAATGGGTACTGTCGGGTCGGGTGAATTCAATAATAGATGCCTGTTGGCATTCCATCCTTCCTTCGCCTTTCATGGCCACATATCTTTCCGGTAAGTAATGGGAAGTCCTTCTCCTGTTCCATGAATCTAATTTGCATTTCATCTAGTAAAAGCCATCGTTTTCTGAACAATGCCTTTGTCATTTGATCCGATAGTGTTTTGTTAGATAGGAACAAATTTGATAAATACTGATAACTCTCGGATAGATTATTAGAACAGAAAGATCCATTTGATAAGGAACGATTGGTTCTAAGCCATCTCTGGCGATTAATCAATAATTTGAAGTGCTTTTCTTGCGTCTTCTTGATAAACCAACATTTATATAGAGATGTAGGAGGATTTGTTTGGGGAATAAGAAGCCCCTTTGACATCTCTTCATGTGCAAATAATTGTCAATGTGAAAACATAGAGACAAAGGGCTTAGCTTTGAATAGGAAAAAGAGTGGATCTACAGGGTCCCAAATGAATTGCCTTATTCGAAAACGGCTTTGTTCTTTGGAAGATCTATCTCGTGTCTGGTACTGCACAGTTCCACTATGCAAGAACTCCAAATCATTCTCTTAAAGCTCCTCCTCTTCATCATAAATGATCCGCTTGCCCTAAAATGACCCAGACCAATAGGGAAATCCTAATTCATTAGGCCTTTTGATACAATCAAATAGAAAGCCCTAAGGGAACCATATTTAGGAGCCCAAACTATATGATTGAATAAATCCTCCTCTATCTGTTACCAGTCAAGGGCCCCTTCTCCTTTCCCCTCTTCAAACTCTGATTCGTGTTTATCATAGATAAATCTCTAATCAAGGATAGAACAAGATCCTTTTGGTATCATATCTATGGGATTCCTTGGTTCAGGTCGAAGAAGCAATGTCACTCAATATTTATCAAATTGACTGCATGTCTGTGAGGATCCCACCAGAGCGCCTTCCACTTCTACTAGGCCATGAACTAGACTAGAATTATTCTCAACGAGTCCATAAGGAGTGATCCCATTTTTTTCATCGGGTCTGGGTAGAGACCAAAGATCTTGAGTGACCTATCCGGCAGAACAACTCAAAAGATAAAGAAGTATCATTAATTTCTTCATGCTAGCTCCAAGTACGAAGTACCAATTATACAAATAATAATCCACTTCGTTGCATGATTTCTTTTTCAGATAGATAGATATAGGATCTATGGGGCAATTACTTAAAGGTACATTTTCTGTTAGAGCCCTTCGTATCTGATAGAAAAGGATCCCATGATCCTGGACCGGTCTTACCTTGGATCGTAAATCCCAAATTTGTCTATGAAGAGCGGATCTAATTGTATTAGTATCTATATTTGATTTCTTCTGTGTCATACTAATCTATAGGGCCTCATTGGTAAGTGCTACATGATCTCGTGCACCCATGGTTATGGACCCGAATCCATTAGTATGGAACATTTTCTTTTCTAAGTGAAATCCTCTAGTATATGAAAGAGTGAAAAAGTCCTTTCGTTATTGTGTGTAAGGCCCCGTCAAGGGACGCTTACAGTCGAACGTTCATCGCATAAAACACTTAAAGTACAACATTTGCAGCGGAATTTAAACTTTTCACGAATAACAAAAATCGTGTCAAATAATCATATTGTTAAATTTACATCTCAAAATTTCTATTAACATGATAAAAATTTCAAAAATGTGGATGCCTGTCTTCAAACATATCCCAATAGCTTATGCATCCACGCCTGCACCTCCTCAGCATCAAACTTTACCTGTCAACTATTATGCATACAAAAGTCAGTAACGATGAGTGAGTTCTAGTTTTATAAATAAAATACATTACTTTCATTCGAAACATACCTTTTACATTCGTTCGTAATCATTCACCATACGTACACCTTGATCATAATTGTTTATTATCTTTCTCAACATACGTCATCATTCATTCATTCATTCATTCATTCATTCATTCATTCATTCATTCGAACTTTCATTCATTATCTTTCACTTCCATATGGACCAGTGTCATATGCTATACCCCCAACATTATGCACGAAGCTGGTACTGGGCTGAAGTCTATAAATAAACCCCCAATATTATGCACGAAGCTGACTCTAGTACCGGGTCAAGCGACAAAGGTCCCGCACATATGGTCAATCTCAAGGATTAGACCCCTTAGGCGCATCCTCATGGGCTAGCTAAGCCGCACTGTTGGTACACATGTCCCTAGTTCTAGTTCTAGTGTGCTTAAATGTAAATGACTTTCATTTTGATTACACTGATGTAATGTTTTGATATATGTAATGAAAACTCTTTTGTTGAATGATTATTGGATATTGAATGTTATATCTTTTTATATTATTGTTTATTACATGCTTATATGAACATGTTATATGGGTTTACAGTTGTTAGACATAGTTCTGTATCATTAAAGGTTCAGGAATGTGTTTAACCAAGGCTTATGATCCAGTCGCATGACTGGACCATGCTAATGGGCCAATCGCACGACTGAACCATGTGATTGAGCTAAACGCACGATTGAGTCATAAGACTGGCTCAGTCGTACGAATGAATCAATCGTGTAGGTCAGTCGTTCGTGTGAGTGGATCGTATGACTCAGTCGCACGACTGAGCCATACTCATGGCTCAGTCGTACGAATGAAGACTGCAACCTATAAATACCACTTAATTCGTGGAAAATGGAAAACTTCGAGAATTCATAACCCTAGCCATCCCAGAACGTCCAAGTCGTCCCTTCCAACTTCATAGAGCGTTCCTGATCATTGCTAATCAATTCTTAACGTTTTCTAATTGTTATTTTTGATCAGATTAACGTTCTCCCTGATTGGATAGCCAATCAAATAGGATTCCGCACTATTTGATCTTGTTTCATGTAGTTTCGGTTAGTACCAGTTCATACTAGGTCCTAACAAGTTGTATCAGAGCTTTGGCTCTCGATTCTACATGGATTTAATCACATTTTTGCAAAAGTCAAAGTTTTTCAATCAAAAGATCCGTTCCATTTGCATTAAAAATTCGATTTTTACGAGTGCATGTGTTCAAAAGTTCGTATTTTTCGAGTTCTAGCTGACTAGGGTTTTCAAAAACGTGTTTTTAGTCGAATCGAGTGAAAATTTTGAAAACTTTCGAAGTCAGACGTCTCAGTCGCACGATTGATCCAATCACATGACTGAACTTCATACGCATAGCTCAGTCGCATGATTGGTCCAATCGTCTGCTCATTCGCACGTTTAAGCTCATTCGTTCAGTTCAGCTCAGTCGTATAGTTCATTCGTACGACTGAACTCATACACATAGATTCATACGCACGATTGACCTCAATCGCACGTGTGAATTCAGTCACACACTTCAACCGTTCGGTTGACTTCAATCGCAAGGTTGAGTCTCATTCGCACACCCCAGTCGCAATCAGTCAATCAGTTTGTCAAGTTTTCAGACTAAGTCATTATGGATGAACAGAACTTTGCTTTCTCAGCCGGGAAGGACTCCAGAATTCAGAATCTCCTGCTTTTGGAAAATGAGATCAGAAATCACAACAAACCAGCAAAGCTTCTATCACTTGACGAATATCCTCAAGGGAAGCAACGGTTTGAAATTCATCTGAATGGAGTGGACACCAACATATGGAGCACAATTGAGACTGGCTACACTATGCCAGTTGGAGTTGACGATATTCCACTGAATCTAAGTGGTTGAATGAGGCGTAAAAGGTTGCATACAATGCTGAAAAGAAGCCCTATGCATTGTTGACACAGTCCATCCCAAAAGACATTTTCCATCAGTTCTCAGAACACAAGCAGTGCAAGAAGTTATGGAAGGCTCTAGAGAAACGTTATGAAGGAAATGCAACGCTTAAGTCTCTTAAGGCTAAAGCTTTGAAGAAGGAACTTGATAACTTCTCGTCAATTGGGAATGAGAGTCTGGACGATATTATCGGTCGCTTCTATCATCTGATGAGTGAACAGCACACTCATGGGGTTAAAACGTCTATGGAAGATAAGGTGTCGAGTTTGGCTGATGGGTTAACTGATAAGTGGTATTCTTTCATTTCCACTTTAAGACATAATACAATGCTGGAAACGTTGGATATAAATGATTTTATTCTGAAATTGAGAGAGGAAGAGCTACGACATAAGTACAAGTCTAAAAAGGGAACCTACACTCAGAATCCTTCTCTATACAATATGACTCCTACTACTGCATCTTCTAGTGCACCCTTGCAGATCGCTTTCCTGTCTAACACATCTGCAAATGTTCATAGTGCATCTTTGGTGGTGAGTCAAGTGTTTCATCAAGTGTTCAACACAGTTCTACAGAAGCTCAACTGACAAAGTTAACTACAGAGAATCTGAGGAATGTAACTGTGGAAGTTGCTAAGGAGCATATGGATTTACTTGCTGCCGTGGTCCATTCTTATGACGGGTTATGAGCAAGTGGATGAAACTGAGCTAGGGCGGATGGATATCATGTGGGCTCTCGCTAGTGTGTAGGATTCTCTGTGCCCAAGACACTTAGAATATTGATGTGGTTAGTACGTTATGATCCAAGTCGGGTTATACCCAATAACAAGCTTAGAAAACACCAATTAATATTTAATTGATGATAGGATCATGCAATTAAATATTTACACCAATTTAGAAAATGGGTTTTCTAAATAAGTTGCATATGAGATGGAACAACTTATTAGGATATTTTGTTCAATAATATTATTTGTAATGTTATTTAAGTAAG
>BJCO01755023.1:0-15866 GCA_018326465.1 Flaveria floridana | reverse complement strand
CTTTGGAGTCACTGCTTGTTGGAACTGTCTTTTTCTCTTTATCTTGTTTGTTGAAAGATGAGAATGGATTTCCGTTGCCAGTCTTCTTTGGTTTGACACATTCCCTCTTGAAGTGGCCTTTTTCTCCATAGTTGAAGCAAGTGACTTTGGACTTGTCAAAACCAAATGTAGTATCTTTGGTAGCCACTAGATTTTGTCCCGTCTTTTTCACAAACTTCTTAGCTCGTCACACAGCACTTGCTAGAGCCCACATTATGTCTATTCGTTCCAACTCGTTCTCATCCACCTGCTCGTAGTCTTCATCAGCCAGGTGGAAGTTTCCAATCTTCCCAGCCACTAAACCATCATAGGAATGAACTACAGCAACAAGTAGATCCATGTGTTCCTTTGCAACCTCCACGGTTACTTTTCCCAAATTTTCAGTCATCAACTTCGTTGAATGAGTACCTATAGGACTGTGAGGAACCCCAGATGCACCATGTGACTCACTAGTAGATGAAGAGCCTTGATCAGCTGATGGTGATGCATTTGACACAAACGCAGTTTGCAGAGGAGCGCTGGAGGCTTTGGAAGTAGAAGTAGAAGTAGGAGTAACATTGTAGAGTGATGGATCTTGAGTGTAAGCTCCTTTCTTCGTTCTGTACTTATGTCGGACCTCTTCCTCTCGTAGTTTCAGAATGAAGTCATTAATATCCAAGGTCTCCAAAACTGAGTTATAGCGTAACGTGGAAATAAAGGAATCCTACTTCTCTGGTAGACCCTCAGCCAAGCTTGCAACTTTGTCTTCTTTAGACGTCTTAACCCCATGAGTGTGAAGTTCACTCATCAGATGGTAAAAGCGATCAATAATCTCATCCAAGCTTTCATTCCCGATAGATGAGAAATTGTCAAACTCTTTCCTCAACGCTTTAGCCTTCAGTGACTTAAGTGTTGAATTGCCATCGTATCTCTTCTCAAGAGCTTCCTATAACTTTTTGCTCTGTTTGTGCTCTGAGTATTGATGGAAGTTGTCTTTGGGAATCGACTGTGTCAACATTGCATAAGCCTTCTTTTTTGCATTATAGGCAACCTTTTGTGCATCACTCAGTCCACTTAAAGTCAATGGTATGCCATCAGCACCAACGGGCATGTTATAGCCAGTCTCAATAGAGTTCCACAAGTTGGTATCCACACCATTTAGATGAATTTCAAATCTTTGTTTCCACTGACGAAATTCATCAATAGACAGTAGTTTAGGTGGTTTATTTTGTTTTCCAATTTCATTTTCCAGTAACAGAAGGTTCTGGATCCTAGAGTCCTTTCCGGCTGAGACGTTTTGTGAACTTGGAATGGACGAACAGGATGCTCTGGGTCGACTAGGGTTGTAAATATTCGAATTGTTCCGTTTTTCTATGAATTAAGTGGTATTTATAGGTTACAGCTCTCATTCGTACGACTGAGGCAAGCGACTGGCTCAGTCATGCGACTGAGTCATACGACTGAACCATTCGTGCGACTGAGTCAGTCTTATGACTCAATCGTGCGATTGATTCAATCACCTGGGTCAGTCGTGCGATTGGCCCATTCGCATGGTCTAGTCGTGCGACTGAATCAGATTACTTAGTTAAACACCTCCTTGAACCTTTAATGATTCAGTACATGTCTAACAACTCTATAACCTATATAACATGTTCATATATACGTGTAACAACAAACACTATTAATAGATATGACCTTAAACAATCAATCAAGCATATATAAAAGAGTTTCTCATTTGAATTACTCAAACATTACATAAGTGTTACAAGAAAAGAACGTCTATTACATTTAAGCTCACTAGACTAGAACTGGGGACATGTGTACCAACAACAATTCACCATAAAGACAAATCCGACTCTTCGGCAACCCCTAACAGTGGGGTTCAAGGGGCAACAACCCCTAGTGGGGTCCAAGGGGCAACGCCCCTGGCTGGGTCTGGGCTGCCAGGTCAGTACGAATAAATTTTATTTTGAAGCATTTATATAGCAAAATTTGTTATAGAAAATTCTATCTTCCTGTTAAAACCTCTTGAAATATTTGTCATAAAAAACATATATTTAGTATGCATAACAGCCTGAAAACATAGAAAAACTTGTAAATAAGGGGATCTAGAACTCACCTGGTTACAGTATGTAGCTTCTCGTCTAAGCTTTCTAAACCAATAGCGGTACACGGCCTTCAAATAAGTTAACACTCAAATGGGTCATTTTGTATCTAGTTTCTGCAGTAGTTTCGAACGCAGTTTTGCTGACAGATTCGCTGCCAGTTTTGCAGTATGAACTGACAGTTTTGCAGGATGCACAGACAGTTTCGTCAAACGTATAAAAATGACAAACCAGCCCGTTTTTAACCCAAAATAGCAACTTTTGCATCCAAATCCTTAGTTTTTCATCCACTAAACTATATTTAAGCTTTTTACATGATTTTATACGTAAAAATATGATCTTTATGTGATTCTTTGTAACTTTTCAAAACCCAAAACCCTAGAATTTGGGTTTGACCTACAGAGGTGTTTAAAGGCTGATTCTTACTTGGATTTCTTGTTCCTTTCTTGTGGTTTGATGCTCTAACAGTTAGATCTTCAATTCCTTAACCAATGAAGCTCCAAATCTTGAGTTTTCTTCACTTTCTCTCTCTACTCTCTCTCTAGAAGTTGGTGGCTAGGGTTGCAAATGAAGAAGATGATGTCCGGTTAGGTGGTTTAAGGGGCTGATTATGGGCCTTTAACCACTTAATCTCTTTGCCTATAAGACTAATTTGGCCTATGACCCATTTCACTCCTTTATTTTTATTAAAATATCCGTTAATTAAGCCCATTATTATTAAATGGTTTGTTTTGACTTTCTGGGGTGTTACAACTTTGTTTTAGGTTTGAATTATAGGTATGGGAATCTTAAAAAATGTTTCGAGGATTAAATGAAGATCGGATAACCTATGTGTAGAAAGAAAGGAGGAAAAGTCCAAGAATGGTGCAAAATATATAGAGGTAGCAAGCTACGCCTTATGGTAGTATGCTTACGTCCTAAGGTAGTAAGCTACGCCGTTCTTGAAAAAAGAACGTTTTTGAGGACACAAGACTGAGGTAAAGAACATCTATTATAGGGAGGTAGTAACTTACGTCCTTAGGGACGTAGCTTACGTCATATTAAGAATTTGATAATTATCTTTGGATTTTGACCATATTAAGATATTATTATTTTTCAAATATCTAATTCACATTGATGATAAAAAATGAATTTTGGTTGATTTTTCATCAATCTTCCACCTCTCTATATCATTACAATCCAACCCATTATGTTCCTATTCGTTTTCATTGCTAAATATGCAAAGATGTAAGGCTAAACCGCTCGTGATCACCTACGGGTGGACGGTTAGTGAACAATTTATGCCTACATAAGAGTTTTACCCTGTTAGACTTAAACATTAGGTGTTCTTGAATTCTTATCTGTTTAAGCATTTGTTTTTTAATTAATTGAAACAATTTGAATACTTGTTTTATAAATCATTTATCAAATTGCTAGTTTCTGAATAATTAATCATTGATTGGTTGATTATTGCATTAACTTTGGTTGGTGTTTTTTAAAACATAACTAACTTTGACATTAGTTTGTTTAACTATTTATATGAATAACCTCATTATATAGTTGGTGAACACGTTTCAATGGAAAGAACAAACGTTTTATTTCTATAGGATTCTTAAATTGTTAAACCCTAAGTGTATAATCAATTCATCTACCTGAAACCCATATTTAATCCATTTTCAAATATTAATAACGACCACTTCAATTTCTTGTTTGTCAAGTAATTAGTAATTTACTTCAATCAATCAACTTTTTAACATCCTAGTGGAATAGTTTAAACAATTTAGATTAATGCATTAAAGTGCTTTCAACACTGACCACTAATTCCATGTGGTTTGACAACCTCACTCATAATAGCTATCTAAGGTGAATAGGACACATATTTGACATATTCTTTGATTGGTACTTTGACACCAATCAAAATTTGGTGTGGTTGTTGGGTAATCGATGCGCTTGATGTTTAGTTAATTAATGCATTTAGTTTTGTTTACTATTCTAGCTTTATTTTTTATATTCCTATAGTTAAGTTGGGTATACTAAGTGTGAAGGTGACAGGATAGCTGAAAGGTCCCAAACTAGGAAACCTATCGGTTAATCTTAAACATAGGAGCCTAGCTTATTAAACTAAAATTCATAAATCATTTGAAAATAAAACATTCAAACCACAAATCCAAGTGGACATAAATCAGAAATTAGGAATGCCACTCTTGATGTTGATAGCTTGCTAATTCATGTCAAGCGATCCTTAGTATGTCAACAATCCAAACCTATGTCAGTCTAACATTCTAATTAAAAATCAGCAAAACTGAGTAAGCTCTAGGTTTTAGAAAACATTTAGTAACATATAGATACTTTCCTTTAATATAAACATATAATGTGTTAACCACCAAAACTTAATATGACCACTAAGCACATAACATATATTTATATGTATCATTAATATACATAATCATACAACCATAACTTATATTTCAATTATACTTTAACATATAGTAATCCTGTTTACTTTATTTATACAGGTATAATCTTTTGCTTTTGCTAGACCTCTCTGCATGCATGAACTATAGCAACATAGTGCTAGACCTCTAATCAGATAAGTGAACTATAGTGCAAGAAATGTTAGATTTGTACTACATGTATGAACTATAACACCATAATGCTAGAGTTCAATCACATAGGTAAACTATAGCTCGTGAAATGTTAGAGCTCAATCACATGCATGAACTATAGCATCTTTGTGCTAGACCTCCATCACGCGGGTAAATTATAGCGTGTGAATGCAGATTAGCTATAACAATAAATGCTAGACCCTAGTCACGTGAGCAAACTATAGAGGTAATATGCTAGATCTATGTCATGATAGACTATAACACATGCCATAAAATCATGAAACTATATCAAGTGGTTAATATAAATATACAATTAAAATACAATTGATATAAAAGTACATACATATCAATAAGCTTGTCATATATTTTAAAGATCATGATTAAAATCGTTTCCTTAAAAATGTGATCAAAATATCATTCGCACTAACATACGCATGTACTAGCAAGCTCATCACATAATATTTAAAATAATATTCAAAATCATTTTTTTTTAAATCATAATAGTAAGAGTTTGCATGCTACCCCAAAAATTATTTAAAACATATAAAAATAGATGGGCTAGAACTCAACTTAGCGTAAACACATGTGTTTTAAAGTTGAAAGTCTTTACTAGCATGCGACCCAAACAGGGTTCTAGTTACCTATCAATAGCCATTTACGACTTGAATAACATTTATCATTTATCATTCGGTTCTCGATCAATTATAGGGTTGGTTTGGGTTGGTCGCATGGTCCACTCTAAATACGTACTCATAATACATACGTATATACATACATGTTCTTGTATAACCCCAACATAACACACTTTCACTAACTCATGCACATATACACTCCCAAGTATGTGGCATTCAAATAAAAACACACCTACTTCTACTTATCATAAATGCATCAAACATACACAAACCATGCATACATACACACACACTATCACACACCACCAAACCAGTCCACATGCGCATAACACACGCTCATAAATGGGATTGTAGGGTAAAGCTAGAATTTTGGGTCCTAAAATCTTAAGGCCCCTTTTAAAAAAATTCATATGTATTGGGCTTTTGTAAGAATTCCATGCTGGTCCAAAATGAGAATACGAATGGGCAACAATTTTTTGGGAGCTGAAATGAATAGAAAGGGTGGCTTCAATGAAAAGTTGAATCACAGTTCATATCCACTGATAACTCATTATGTCATTCATGGTTCCTACCCCGATGGACTGGTTAAGCAAAACCAATGCAATGGGCATCACCAGTTGACTTGTGTTGGTCGTTAGGTGCCTGAGTCAAGTAGTCTGTGACACTCCATTCTTTCTCTATGTCCATTCAATTTTGCCCTAACTCTAACTCCTTAAGATTACAAATCTACAGGTTACAGGTAATTTCCTGAGGGTGTTTAGGATTGCTTTTTAAAACTACTTCTGACTTTTTGGAGGGGTAAAAAGACAAAAATAACCCTATTCTTTCACTTCTTTATTTTTTTAACTTTCTTGAAGTTAAATAATGAGTAATATTCATCTCCTGATTGGTATTCTTGAGTTTCTTATTGTGAAATATCAGATTGTCTTGTGCTCTTCTTGAAAATTAACAATCAATTTGGTTGATTTCTACTATTCACTTTTGTAATTCTTGTCTAAAACTTAATTAATTTTTGCAGGTATATCTTGTCTAGAACTTAATTAATTCTTACCAACTAAAAACTTTATGCTAATTTTGATATGTATTTTCACTCCATGACTTACATGATTGTGATGATTTTTTTTTAACAATTTCAGAACTAAAGTTTGATCCAAACTCCAATGATTTAATGAGTGCTTCAGTCATTCACTTCCAAGAATGTTTTTGAGCCATTAAAAGAGTTCTCAAGGGATAGTTTTTGTCTAGTCAAGAGATGCCACAAGGCTTATCTCAAAGGTACATGCTACACAATTTAAGTTTTATTAGACTTATTTCAGTTCCCAGTTTTCATCAGTTTACAAAGTTATCAAAAGGTAGCAACTCGCATGACCACAGGTTTCACAGTAATGAGATTTGTAGGGTTCTTTGTTAAGCTCATCCTATGAACAGTATTATTCTTGGATCTATTTAGACGTAACCGATGAACTGCAATTTAATGCAAGCAAAACTCATCCTAGTTCCTCCCAACAAAGTCCTGTATAAGTCTCGTAAGCATTCTCTTCCTATTTACAGACTCGTTTATTTAGTGTATATGTAATTTTATTTAATTTTCATTAACTGGTTTTGTTTACTTGTGTTCAACCTTCAGTTCAGTAACATGTGAGGTCCAAATTGATCTTCAACTATACAATATTGCACTTGATCATCAAATGAAGATGGATGTGTGCGTGTGTGATGTAAAAATCTATAAAAAAACTTAATAAGATGTTTTATAATAACAAACGATTACAATTGCCTAAGGATTTTACGTCGCTTAAGTTCGAGCCCCCGAGGTGAGCTCCCCTCGGGCGACCTATAACACAACCCTCTGCTCTCACCTACCGATCACCTATACAAATGAAGACACACATATATGAACTACAAAGAAAAAAAAACTATTATACAAAATTGATGCTATGTGAAAACTTTCCTGTAGTTTTGGCATTATACAAGTTCACGCATGGATTCAAGTTGTTGCTTATATTGAAGTTCTCGCATGCTTAGAGTTCTCGCATCCTTGTAGATATTTTTGCATTTTTGAGTTTTTTTCTTTTCATTTTCTATTGTAATCCATACAAGAAAGGGTCTTATAATTTCCCCTTTTGATTATGATATTAAGATATGTTTGATTTTAGTCACGCATTTTTATAAATTATCAGATTTGCAAGTAGCTTTCAGTTTAGTCTTACCCCTTAGCTATAATCTCCTCGTCATATGTAACTTTAATTGATATTTCATCCTAGTCCAGATTTAACTGATTCTATCTTGATGACCAAGACTTATGTTGTATTAGGCATATGATACAGAGATCCGACTTTTATTTCGATCCCCGAACAACCCAAAAAATTTGTGAAATTGAATCAAACTAGTTGAAGATTTTCCCCAATTAAATATACGATAAGCACACATTTTCAAAGTCAAAATCCCCAAACTATCTAACTCCCCCTATTAAAGATATGATAAGCACACGTTTTTAGAGTCTGAATACTAAGTGACCTTGATTCTTCATTTAATTCAATTTGTTTGCTTATTGTCCCTATCTTAAGATAAGATAAGCCCTTATTGTTATGTTCAATTCACAAATGTCCCAAATCAAAAGTTGTGAACTTAGAATTATCACTTGATCAAGTATTATCTAAATATTACTTTGTAGTAGGAGCAAAAATTTTGAGAGAAAACTATCAAACTTTCTAGGTGTTTCTTTCAATTTGTGTCAACTTCCATAGTTCTCGCATAACCATGCATGAAATATCAAGTTCTCGCAGAAGTTTTCACAAATGATGGTTGTTTTACAATTACAAGATGCGAAAACTTAATGTTTTCACATATAGTATCATTTCACGAAAACATTATTCTCATCGAGTTTTTCAATTTTAATTCACTGCTGTAGTTTCAATTCTTAGTTTTCCACCATCTAAACATGAAGAGATTGAGTGGAAATATGAAAATCATCAATTGAACAAGTATCAAAGCCGATAACAGTGGTGTTGGCGCTCAATTTCACCTTCCAACCTTCAAACCGAGCCAATTTCAATCCAAACCCCTCTTGTATTCATTCTTCTCTTGTTTAACGTCTTAAAATGGATGACCGCGGAACGAAATTCCTTGTATTAGGAGCAACACCTTGCTTTGATACCATTTTTAAGGTCCAGATGGATGTGTCTGTGTGATATAACAAACTGTAAACAAACTCAATCGGATGTTTATTATAACCAAACGGTTATAATTAGCAGAGGAGTTTTTCGTTTAAACTTGATCCACCTAAGGTGAGCTCCCCTTGGGAGGCCTATCACACAAGCCTCTACTCTCACCTACTGAGCACCTATACAAATGAACACACACATATATGAATTACAAAGTAAAAAACAACTATATATACATAAACATTATGCAAAAATTTGAAGTTTTTCGCATCATACAAGTTCTTTCACGTCTTTATGTTCTCGCCTATCTTGACGTTGCACGTCCTTGTAGATGTTGTTGCTTTCTTTGAGCTTTTGTTTTTTACTTGATATCGTAATTCATACAAGCCAAAGCCTTACATAGCATATTCTTATTTAGTTTAAGAGAGGAATTTATATCATATATGATAATTAAAAATTGGCTAACAACCCATCACTTAGTCTAGGAAATTTTGATTGTAGCATAGATGCACTTAACAATTCATTTTATGTATCTATTTAAAATGACAAGTTTTTTTAGATGTGTTAGGGGTAGGATATGCGGTCTATAATTATGCATGCACACAATAGTAGAGGAAACATAAGGTGAAAACAAAAATAATTAATAAAAAGTCCTAGTATTTGTTATTTGCTTTGTCCAAAAAAAACTTGAGCCATCCTAAAGTATCACTTAACTCATTGTCCCTCAGTTGCACACGTAACTCTTTCGTTATGTTTAAGTCATTATGCTTTTATCTATGTATAAAATAGTTGACATGCTACCTAACAATGTGGGATCCATTTTCCATCAACATTTCCTTTGATTTTAATTATGCACCTTTAGACATCATCAACGTTACGTAAGCCTACTAAGCTGTAAGATATAACCTAATAGAGATCTCACAATTTCTAGTTCTATGTAGGAGCCTTATTTGGCATTAATTACTTTTTGGACCTTTAAATAATCTTTCTATTTTCAAGGACCTTAACAAACACTTTAGTTACTTATGATAAAAGCACACAAGAAGTTAGCACGATTACATTACTAATTAAAGTATCTGTAACAAACACTTTAGTTACTTATGACAAAAGCACATAAGAAGTTGGCACAATTAAATTACTAATTAAGTACATACTTGTAACATACATACCTTTAATATACATCCATAAACTTTCGAAGGAATACTTATGCCTACTCATCCTTTTGGGTTCTTTCCATGGAAATACACACGCACACAACATACACATACAAACACGAACACAACACTCGAAGCCTGCTTTCGCATGCTATATTTTTGCTACAATAGATAAACGACGCGCACACCGATACTCACGCTTGACCCCGTTCACACTTGTAATGCTTCATTTCTAGCTGAAAACCAATTTCATGACTAAAAATGCAATCATATACAACCGTTAGAGTACGAACTCACTTAACAAAAGATCATGCGAGAATATGGAACCAAGATTAATCTTTGCGTTTGGTAATGATCCGATTCAAGCCTTATTGGATTATTGACTAACTTGCCATTCTCCCTTGTCATTGATAATATTTATAAGAGTCCATGTTACATAATCTACCTCTAAACATTCATCATTTACATATTAAATACCTATCATCTAATACACCCCCGCAGTCTAAGGAGGAGGATTCCGGATACTTAGACTGGAACGAAAGTCGTTGAAGAGAACCCGTGGTAAGCCTTTTATGAAGATATTAGAAAAATTGTAGCGCGAGGGTATATGAAGCACCCGAATGTGACCGCGGCGAACTTGTTCTCTTACAAAGTGAATATCGACCTCGACGTGTTTGGTGCGTTGATGTTGTACCGGATTCCCTGAAAGACAAATAGCACTGACATTATCCGTGTACACTAAGGACGTTCGACGGGGATGCGAACCAAGATCCAAAAGGAGATTACATAACCAACAAACTTCTGCCACCACATTTATGACGCCTCGATACTCGGCCTCGGCAATGGATCAAGAAACGATCGACTGTCTTTTGGAGGACCAAGGGATTAGGTTATCACCATGATAAACACAATAACTGGAGGTAGAGCGCCGGGTGTCCAGGCAACCGGCCAATCGGCATCTGTATAAGCCACAAGAGAAGCGTATGGGGAAGTACGCATAACAAGTCCCATGTGACGAGTACCCTATATACCTGATGATTCGTTTTAGAGCAAGAAAGTGGCATGTGCGTGGTGCATGCATATGCATGCAAACCTGTTGTACCGTAAAAGATATGTCAGGTCTAGTAAACGTTAAATACTGCAAAGCACCAGCCAAACTGCGATACGTGGTCGGGTCGTCAATAAGGTCTCAGGACTGGGAATTGAGCTTACCCGTTGTGTCAACCGGAGTGTTCACGGTATTGCAATTCGTCATGGTTGCCCGACGAATGATATATTGAGCATAACGAGCTTGAGACAAATATAACCTGTCAGAAGTACGAGTGATTGAGATACCCAAAAAATAACTGAGGGGACCTAAGTCCTTCATGGTGAACTCCGAGTGAAGCTTTTTCAGGAGGTGTTGTTTGAAACCTATGGAGGAAGTGACCATGATGATATCATCCACATAAAGCAAAATGTAAGCGACATCGGGGCCATGACGATAAATAAACAATGAATGATCGCTTGCACTATGCTGAAAACCAAGACGAGAGACATAATCTGTGAACCTTTGGTACCAAGCTCGGGCGCTTGCTTGAGACCATAAGGTGACTTTTGAAGCTTACAAACATGATTAGGGTACCTGTGATCTCGAAAACCTGGTGGTTGGTTCATATAAGTTGTTTCGGACAGGTTGCCATGCAAGAAGGCGTTCTTGACATCAAGTTGACTAATATCCCACCTGTGTTGTGGAGCAAGAGATAAAACCGTACGAATGGTGGCTGGTTTTACTACCGGACTAAATGTGTCATCACAATCAATTCCTACTTGTTGAGACCGACCATCCCTAACCAGACGCGCTTTATAGCACTCTAGAGACCCATCAAATTTTAATTTGTGTTTATAGATCCACATACACCGAATTACATTCATGTTAGCACAACGAGGCATAAGAACCCAAGTCTTATTATCAATAAGAGCCTTAAACTCGTCAGTCATAGCACGGTGCCAAACAGGACTAGATAGGGCATCGGGAAGGGTTTTGCGTATGGGAGCAAGGGACGTGGTAGCATGAAGGTTAAAGAAGGTCTTAGGTTTAGAATGCCCGGTCATGCTACGTGTACGCATAGGGTGTGTGTGAGAAGGTGGTGGCTCTGTGGGGAAGGTGTTAGGTGGGGAAGGGTTAGGTGGAGACGGGCTGGAAGGGGATGTAGGAGTGTGGGTAGCCGGCTGTGGAGAGGGAGGTGAAGGTAGGGTAGCAGGTGGTGTGGTGCCCGATGAAGATGGAGATGAAGGTGGGGTAGCAGCTGTTGTGGGGGTGGGTGTTGGGTCCCCGGCCCCCGTAGGGGTAGGTGATGAGGTTTGGGTGTTGGTGGTGGTGGACAGGTGGTGACGGAGTACGGGATGAATGTCCAATTCAACGTCCTTGTCAAGGAAATCGTACCGAGGAGGAGGAGAGGAGGAGCTAAACGGAAAAACTGTTTCTTCAAAAGCGACGTGGCGAGAAATAATTATCTTTTTAGAAGAGATGTCGTAACATTTGTAGCCACGGTGATTAGAAGGATACCCTAAGAAAACACAAGGGGTAGAGCGGTTTTGAAGTTTGTGTATGGTAGTAGAAGGAGACAGAGGGTAGCAAAGACATCCAAACGTTCGAAGATTGAGATAAGAGGGATTTTTATGATAGAGAAGATGAGTTGGTGTGTGGTTGTTTTTGACTTTGGAAGGTAAGATATTTAAAATATAGGTGGCCATATCAACAGCGTGGTGCTAGAAAGAGGGAGGAAGAGATGCATGAGTAAGTAGTGTGCGGATAATATTGTTGATGGAACGTATTTTACGTTCGGCTTTTCCATTTTGAGGAGATGTATGGGGACAAGAAAAATGAAATTTCATGCCATGGTGTTTACAAAAATTATGAAAGTTGTGATTGTTGTACTCGGTGACGTTGTCACATTGGAATGTTTTAATTTGGCGTTCAAATTGGGTTTTAATAAGAGTTTGGAATTCAAGGAAAATGGAAAACACAATAGATTTATAAACTAGGGGATATGTCCATAAAAAATTTGTATAATCATCAAGAAACAAGATATAATAATGGTGACCTCCCGAGCTTTTAATGGGGGAAGTCCATAAATCGCTATGCACAATATCAAAAGGAAAATAAGTACTAGAAATTGAGTCATAAAACGGGAGTTTCACATGTTTCCCAAAAACACAAGATTGACATAAATGTTTATCATTAAAAAAAAACAACAGAAATAGAATTGTTTTTATTCCAAATACGTAAAAGAGAAGATCCTGGATGTCCCAAACGGTAGTGCCAAAGGTCTTTAGAAAGAGCAGCAAAAGTTGATGGAGAGGTGACTCGCGTGGATGGAGGAACGAGAGGATATAAATCCCCAGAGCTGTCACATCTGAGGATAGGGATCCCGGTCTGATATTCCTTCACAAGAAAGCCAAACGGGTCAAATTCAATCGCAATATTATTATCTGTGGTGAGTTTTCTAACTGAAACAAGATTTTTAATAAGGTGTGGAGAAACAAGAATATTAGATAGCTTGAGTGGTGGAAAAGGTGGTTGTAAATTGGTGTGACCCAAGCCCGCAGTCGGTATTCGTACACCGTTATCCACAACTATTGAATGTAAACGACCATTATTAATAAAAGACAAGAGGTCACATGAGTTGTTGGCCATGTGATTTGTGGCTCCGGTATCCATGTACCAATTCTGATCTGGATTCAACATCATCGTATGCAACGCCTGTTCAATGTTAGTTGGTGTATATGATTGCTCCGATGCCGCATAGGATGCAAAGGGTCCTGGTCCAAGTATCCCCGGTGAGCGGTTGTATGGGGCACGTGGAGTAGAGGTGGTTGGATAAGGACAAGGTGGGACGGGCCATGGTGGAGAAGGGGAGTAGTGTTGTTGTGGTGATGGTTGCTGTTGGACTTGGTTGTGCCAAGAAGGGTAAGCACCATAGTTGCCAAAGAAGCCCGAGGACCTAGGGTGACCAAATTTATGATAGTTACCTCTACCACGGCCCCTTCCAAACCTACCACGTCCACGACCCCCGCGTCCACGACCGCGAGACCCATTGTAATGGTTGTAGTCGGGGCCGCGGCCCCCGCGATTTTGATCCAATGTTCCAAGCGACGTGGTGTGAGATCCTGTCGAGTTGGGGAGCGCGGATGTGCTTGAGGATTGTGCAGCATGTAGAGCAGTGGCTTTTTGAGTGTGTTTCTTCCTAGTTTCCTCCAAGATGAGTCGAGACCGAGCGTTGTTGAAGTTAGGAAGTGGAGAAGTTTGTTGGATGAAGGTGGAGAAGCTTTCATAATCCGCATTAAGACCCGAGATAAGTTGCAGAACTAGTGTTTGTTCCGTGACCGGAGTGTCGACATTGGAGAGTTGATCGGCTAGAGTCTTTAGTTCTTGAAAGTAAGCAGTGGCATTGGGGAAGTCATCAATCCGTGTATTGCCGAACTTATGTTGTAGATGAAGGGCTCGGGTCGGTTTGCTATCGACAAAGATACTTTCTAGGGCTTGCCATGCTTGAGCGGCAGTTTGACCTTTCCGAACAATAGTGAGAAGCAGATCTTTGGAGATGATAGCGTGAATCCATTGAAGGACAATGGCGTCCAGACGTTTCCACTCGGCATCTTTCGTGTCGGGGGAAGAGGATGAATCGTTCGATGGAATAATATTATCTAAGACCTTGCACGCTATGCATTGTGTCATAAAGGGAACCACCCATGCATTATACTAATCATCGTCTATGCTTAGTACGATGTTGATATTGTTCTTGATGTTGGTAATGGTGGTCGCTGGGTGAATGGAAGTGGTAGTTTCCTTAGGAGCTTTGTCCCCTGCCATGTATGGTGATGAAGAAGAGAGATGAAGATGAGAGCTGCAGGGAGGTGCGCGGCGATAGTTTAGGTTTAGGGTTTGATATCAATAGCCTTGGGCTCTGATACCATATTGGATTATTGACTAACTTGCCATTCTCCCTTGTCATTGATAATATTTATAAGAGTCCATGTTACATAATCTACCACTAAACATTCATCATTTACATATTAAATACCTATCATCTAATAAGACTTCGTATCATAAATGAGAGAAAGCCAACTAACTTTTCCTTCGTACTAGTTTTGGCTTGCTTGGTTCTTCTCGACGACAATGTTGCAGAAGATGTTTTCTTTGGTGGCCGGTGGTAAGGTTTAAAGGGAGTTATTCTCATTTTCTATACATATGTATATTTAACCAAAAGTCCTTGAACCGAAAGCTTTAGTTAACTGTAAATTTGTGTCCATTCCTTTTTTGTATTTTTTTATTCGGAAGATCGAAATATAAGCGGTAAACCGACACGTAGAGTTGCACTTGATTTATGGGGTCTTTCATACTCGGGAGTTACATATGTATATTTGGTTTTTAGGTAGGAAATCACCACTAGTGTTCGAGCAATATATAGAGAGATCAGCAAGACAATATTAATTATGTTCTATATCAAACACGAATACCTATCACATTCATTTCTGTTAGGACCGTGTACGTACGGAGTACTAACTGATTCAACGTGAAACCAGATCAAATAGTGCGGAATCCTATTTGATTGGCGATCCAATCAGGGAGAGCGTTAATCCGATCAAAACTAACGATTAGAATACGTTAAGAATTGATTAGAAGTGATTAGAAACTTTCTATGAAGTTGGAAGGGACTCTCTGGAAGAACAAGCACGGCTAGGGTTAATAATTCTCGAAGTGTTGCATTTTTCCATGAATTAAGTGGTATTTATAGGTTACAGCTTTCATTCGTACGACTGAGCCATGCGTATGGCTCAGTCGTGCGACTGAGTCTTACGATTGATTCATTCGTATGACTGAGTCAGCCTTATGACTCAATCGTGCGTATGGCTCAATCACCTGGTTTAGTCGTGCGACTGGCCCATTCGCATGGTCCAGTTGTGTGACTGAATCATGAGACTTAGTTAAACATATTCCAGAACCTTTAACAATACAAAACTATGTCTAACAACTGTAAACCTATATAACATGTTCATATAAGCATGCAATAATCAATCATATGAATAGATATAACATTCAATAACCAATACACATTCAACAAAGAGTTTTTCATTTCATATATCAAACATTACATCAGTGTTACAAAATGAAAGTCAATTACATTTAAGCTTACTAGAACTAGAACTAGGGACATGTGTACCAACA
>BJCO01754918.1:0-16236 GCA_018326465.1 Flaveria floridana | reverse complement strand
AACCTGGCTTGTCTGAGGCATGTAAAAGCAGGGGTAAGGATATGGCATAGGACCTTGAGGGACAAAATATACAGGTGATGATTGAGCTTGTGAAGGATGACTAGAACTGGTAGAATGTTGCCCTTTGTTTTGTGAGCTATTGCTTGGGAAGGTCACAAAAGGTGCAGATGAGTTAGATCCAGATGATCTACACTCTCTTGCAAAGTGTCCAAGCCTATGGCACTTGTGACACCTCAACTTGCTCTTGTCAAAACCAACCTTGGTTTTTCCAGAGAGACCTGGGAATTTCCTACCAGTTCTTTTGTAAAACTTTTGTGATCTAATATTGATCATAGCCATTTGGCTCAAAATATCCATCTCTTCCAGATCATCATCCAGAATTACTTTCAAATCCTCTATCAAAAAGCACAAATTATCACTGCTACCATCTGAATTACAATCCACACCAACAAAAAGCATATTCTCCAATGTTTGTAGAGAAATCTGTATGCTCATCATAGGAACCTTCTGATGTAGCATACTCTGACTCCTAACCAACCAGTGCAGTGTTGCCTGGTACAAAGTTATCAGTGAGCTTTCCAGATGAGGACAACTTCCTTTTCTGCTCTATCTCTCTTTCAAATGTCAATAGTTTCCCATGAAGTTAGGTGAGAGATAGAGTGTTCAGATTTGCACTGGAGCGTAGGACAATAGTGTATGTGTCCCATCCCTCAGGCAGGGATCTGAGGAATCGGTTGTTCATCTGGCTATTTGTATATTCTTGTTTAACCATTTTCAGCTCAAAGATCAAACAGGAAAATCACTCAAACTGTTGAGTCAGAGACTCACCCTTTCTATGAGAGAATGTCTCATATTACTGGGCAAGGATTTCTCTAGTGTTTGGCAAGACCTCATCAGTTCCTCCAAATTGTTCTTTCAGAGCAAACTAGAGGTCATGTGCAGTTTCATGATGCATAAGCCCTGAGTAGATTTCATTGGGCAGTGCCATGGCCAGAATTCCATGAGCTTTAGCATCAATTTCGAACAGCTTTAGATCTTCATCCGAATACTGATCAGGTTTCTTCGGAACCATCTCATTTGTTTCCAGAAGACTCACCATAGGCTTGTATGGTCCATGCACCATAGATTTCCAACATCTTGTGCTGTTGATAGACAGGTGATGGAGCATACGTCTTTGCCATATGTTATACTCACTCCTAACAAGCATCGGAGGCTTTGTTGAGGAGCCAGTATTGTGAGGATCATTGGTTGGTGTCGCCATTTGCTCAGTTTCAAACAAATTCAAAATAATTTCAACAAATCTAGCTCAAAAACACGTAGAACCTCAAATTAATTTACAGGAAGCAACAGAAACTCAAACTCTATAACCGATTCTTACAAATTTGCTAATTCGATCAAATGTAGATATCAAAAGAGCAGTTTCAACGATCAATTGTTAAATCGATCAATGATTAACCAGCTCTGATACCATTTGAAAGGATCTCAGATCTAGTTTGATCAATTAGATTAAGATTTGCAGCGGAATAGTATAAGAATTAGACGAAATTAAGCAAGAACACAATTGATATTTCAATGAAATAGTACGGTTATAGAGAGAGAAAGTATTTCTGCTAAAGGAATATTTTCATTCAACACACGCTTCGGCATGTTACAATTAGGTCATCTTTCCTTTTATAGGAAATGATGACGTCAGCTGATGTCACTTGATAGTGACATCTAACCGTTATACAAACAACTACTAAAAATAAACTTAACTACTGAAGATGTCTCCAATAGCTGACATCTTCTTACAATTGAACCTAAGTGTAGACAACTACTATAACTACTGAAACTACAACGTGTGAAGAACAGGCTCTTCAAACGTTTAACATTAAGTAAGCTGCTGAAAACTAACTACTAAAACTATAAAAGAAAACTACTGAAATAAAACCATAACAACAACTGAAGTGTACTACTTCAGCTGTTGTGACAATCTCTAAAGACTTGAACTGTCAGACTTTGTCTTCAGTAGATACTTTCAGACTTTGTCTTCAGTAGATACTCTCAGACTTTGCCTTCAGTAGATACTCTCAGACTTTGTCTTCAGTTCATACTTTCAGACTTTGTCTTCAGTAGATACTTTCAGACTATGTCTTCAGTAGATGCTTTCAGACTTTGTCTTCAGTAGATACTTTCAGACTTTGTCTTTAGTACTTGATCTTCAAACTTTGTCTTCAGTGCTTGAACTTCAGACTTTGTCTTCAATACATGTCTTCAGTTGATGTCTTCAGCTGATGTAGCCTTCTTCAGTTGTTATGATGTCTGTGGGACTTAAAGGTTTATCTAATCTGGCTCATTGGTTCTTTTGGTCCAACATTCTCTTTAACCCCTATCATCACCTTGTTGTTGATCATGATCATCCAGCTCATACAGATCATCACATCCATCAAAATCAAAATCTGATTCATCTTGTTTTCAAACTTCTGAATCAGTTGATTTAGTTGCACTCACCTCAGAATCATCACCATTGGCCACTTGATTAATTTCAGTTTTAGTTTCATTATTGCTGCTTGGCATAAAATGGTTTGATAAGTTGTTAGTCATAGAATAAGGTAATGAAGTATAATTGTTATTCACTGGGGGTGCAACATTATGAAAACCTAAACCCGATTTGTTTTGTGACTCAGCATGAGAATTTAACAGCTTCTCATATTGTTGAGATGAAAGTTGAAACTTCTCAAGTTTCATTTTAGTAGATGCATGTTCTGCCATTGATTTTGTTGAGGATGCAGTCAAATGCTCAACTTTTGCCTTCAAATTGTAATTTTCTAAAACTAGTTTATCTAAATCTTTTTGTAAGGATATGACTTTTACCTGATAAAGTTTATGTTCCCTTGCAGGAGATCCATTTAAAACCATTGTTTCTTTAACTTTATTGGCAAGTTGTTGAGCATGAGTCATTACCTTTTAACTTCCTCAATGCAGCTGGACCTGTCCCTTACCTCTCTTGACATTGGTGGGACTTTGTTCTCCATGTTTGCCATGAGAGCTTGATTTTCTTCCAAGACTTCCTTCTCATATAAGCTCCAGTCAGAAGTACCATCCTACAGGATGAATAATCCAGTCTCTTGGTATTTGCTTGAGCCCGTTGCAGATGTACATAAGGTTCGTAGGGATGAATTGGTGTGCTGAGGATGTTTGATGGACTTTGATTTGCTTGATGTTGTTGTTGTTGCTGATTTTAAGGATGTTGATATTGTTGTTGAGATGTGGACTGCTAGTTGCATTCCCTTGAGAAGTGCCCATAAAGGTTACACTTGAAACATCTCACTTTAGATTTATCAACTCCTATTTTTGTTGTTCTACCCAAAGCAGATAATCCTTTGTTTCTCCGCATCTACATTTTTGCCCTATAAGCAATCATTGCCATCTGCCATTGCAAATCCATTTCTTCTACTTCATCTGGATGAAGTTCTTCTAGATCTCGCTGACAAAAATAATTTGGGTCAAAGTGTTACCAAGTATGCCTCAAAACTTGAGCTGAAAGCTGCAAATACTGTTTTTTTCACTTCTGAATTAAGAACCACAGTAATTGGTTTTGAACTATTGTTGCTTTTGTTGTTTGAGGATGATCCCTTAGCAGTTAAATTCTTTCTATCATCCTTTTTCCATTTTGTTTTGTTGCTTGAGTGACTTTGAGTCGATTTAGCTGGTCTTGGTGTATAAAAACCAACTCCCTCTTCTTCATCACTCATAGCACAAGAGCTCTCATCATCTTCATTTGATATGAAAGCACTCCCAACACTCTTTGATTCCTTATATTGATAGGGAGCAATGGTTTCTTTCAAGATCTTGTTTCTTGTTTTCTCATCAAGTTCAAAAGCTTCAACTTTAGCCACTAATGTATCAAGCCTGATGTCTTTCAAATCAACAGTGTTCTTGAACATTGAGACTGTATGCGTGCAACTCTCAGGTAGAGTATGGAGCATATTCTTGATGAGTTCCTCATTCCTATATTTGAGCTCCAAGATGTTCATTTCAGTCATAAGCTGCATAAATCTATGTAGTTGTTAAGGAACAGATTCACCCTTAATATGATGGAATGTCTTCTATCGGGACCTGAGTTTATCTTTTTTTATGCTTCTGATTTCATCACTACCTTCACACATGGTGTGCAAAGTTTCCATAATGAATTTTTTGTTTTGTAGACTTCACACCTAACGAGAAGATCTTCGGGTAAAGCCATAGTGAGCATACTATAAGCTTTGATATCAATCTTGACCTTCTTCGTATCATCGGGTGATAAATCCATTAGACTGTAACACCTGAAAATTTAGTAAGAAAAGAAAAGAATAAAGAAGAAAGGAAAATTTACATAAGTGGATGGGGGAAAGTGTAAAAAGGACAAACCTTTATTATTATATGCTTAAAAAAAGCCTGGCCGCCCATACATCACCTTTCTACTAAAACTTTCGGCTGCAGAAGAAGAAAGAAGAAAGAAGGAGCAGAAGTTTCTTCGGTTTCTAGAGAGAGAAACTGTGAATTTGCAAGGTGTGTATTTTTCAGGCGTTTTTGTTCAGTTTAAGCTGAGTTTTCAGCTTTAGGACCGATTCTTATGTGTTTGTGTATGCTTGGTTATGTATTTTGGTGTGCTTAGATGCTAGAACTTTTGTGCTCTCGGGTTGAAAGAGATTTGCTCGAAGGCATCAACATGTGAGATCTAGATCCTAGGTTTTACATGTTTTAAACTTATTATGGGGATGAAAATGCATGTAACTAACTTTTTATAACTCTTAGCTTGTTATATCGTATTTTTTACTCTGTTTTGTACAAGTGAATGTGTGATGATGTATGAATTATTATGTTACATGCTTACATGAATGATTAAGGTGTTAGTATGTTAGATATTGGTTAGAGAGCATGTTAGCTTGATTTTTGGGACTGAAATAGTGTAAATTTAAATAAAAATCCTACCCATTCACCTAACATAGTTCCTATGCGCCCAAACATAGTGCCCATGCGCCTAGAAAGCCCATGTGCCTAAGTCTGCCCATACGCCTAAAAAGCCCATGCGTCTAAGTCTGCCCATATTCCTAATTGTTGGCTCATGTGCCTTAGTGTCAATTCGCCTAAGTACCATGCGCCTGCATAGTGCTCATGCGTCTAAGGAGTGCCCATGCGCCAAAGTTTTTTCCATGCGCCTATGTTTTCCTATGTGCCCAACTGTCCATGCGCCTGCATAGTACTCATGCGCCCGCATAGTACTCGTGCGTCTACGTAGTGCTCATGCGCCTAATGCCTTAGAGAATTTTCAAAGATTTTGGGAAATTAGAAACTTAATGATTAAGACCATAAGAAGTTGTTAGCTCAATCGTGTGCGGTTTAGCTAACCCATGAAGATGCACACATGGGCCAGTCTTAGTGATTGACCAATATGTAGGGAATGAGATCCTTGTTGCTTGCCCCGGTACTGGAGTCAGCTTCATGCATGATGTTGGGGGTTTATTTATGGACTTCAGCCTAGTACCAGCTTCGTGCATAATGTTTGGGGGTATAGCTTATGACATTGGTTGAGATGAAAGTGAAAGATAATGAATAAAAGTTCAAAAATGTACAAAATGAATGGAATAAACTATGACAACTGAATATGATGACTGAACGAATATGTACGGTAATGGAAGATATTAATAATATTACCTAGATGTATGTATGATGTATGATCATAAATGAAGTAAGGAAAATGTTTTCAAATGAATGAAAAGTATTTTATTGATAAAAATAGAGCTCACTCAGCAATGCTAACTTTTATGCATTTTCAGTTGGCAAGTAATTTGTTGCTGAGGATGGCACGATGGTGAAGCTACTTGGAAAATAAAGACTAGTGTCCATCTTATGTGGAAATGACATTTCTTTTTCTTATAACACAATTAAATGTTCTTTTGTAACCTTAACGATGATGTATTACTTAGCAAAAATGATTATTAATGCATGAAATGATTTTTGTTAAAATTATTCCGCTGTAATGTTTTTATTATTCAAACGAATCCAATTGTGTTTTATATATTATGTGCGATGAATGACGAACTGTAAGCGTCCCAGGAACGGGGCCTTACAAGTTGGTATTAGAGCCAAAGTTTAAGAGAATTGGATAACTTATTTTCAAAACCTAAAACTTAAACTGAGAATGGGACTACAAAAGGGAAGGGATGCCAGCCCAAGTAGCTACGTGCCATCAGGTAATTTTCTTAAAGCTAACCGGTATTATGTGTGTGTGTTATTTGAATTATGTGCTCTTAGTAGATTTGAATACTGATGTAGTCAGGATAGGAAGTGCTTAGGGAGTGAAGAGTAAAGTAAGTGGCTAATCACAACTGGCCACTATAATTAGGGACTTACCATACTTGACATTATCTAGGCTATTACCTTGACCGATCGTATTAGTGTTTAAATCTTATAGTGATTAGAGATGGTCAGTGGTAGATCATCAAAACCTCACGAGGTGGAGTACGTGGTGGACGTGGTGCTGGACCGCGTGTCACAAGGAACAGGGCTAGAGCTACCGAAGCAGCACTTGAAGAGCCCGAGGTTCATCACTAGGAAGGTGGTGAGGAGAATGCGAACTTGAGGGCCTCAGTGAAAGAGGTAGTAGTTGAGGAGGTTTATCAAGTCAAGCATAGATTCTACCGTCTGTGGTGACTGAAGTGATTAGGGTTGCGAGGGAGGATGAAAAGAAGGAAAAAAAGGAAAATAGGAAGATCGCTGATAAAGGAGAAAGAGAGCAAATGGAGGCTGAGATGGTTGCCTCCAGTGATGATGACGAGGAGGAGGCTGTGCAGGAAACTACACCGGGCTATAATTACGGGGCATTTCAAAGATGCAAGCCCCCAACATTTGATGGGAATGGCAATGCTACTGCAGCTCACCATTGGGTGAGGGAGATGGAGGCGATACTTGATATCAGTGAGTGCCAGGAAGATCAGAAGGTGAAGTTCGCTACCCACTCGTTTGTAAATTCGACCTTATAATGGTGGGACAACATTGTCCAGGCGGAGGGTAGTAGGGCCATCGGCATGATGAGGTGGACAGAACTGAAGAAGCTGGTGATTGAGAAGTTCTGTCCTCATAGGGAGCTAAAAACGATTGAGAGGGAGTTCATAGAGTTGGAGGCAGGAACCATGACACACCAGTAGTATACGATGAAATTCAATGAGATAGCAAGGCTAGTGCCAGATTAGGTGATGCCGGTGTCATGAAAGATCAAGAGATACATTCCAGATCTGCCGGCGGATATTCGCAGACATCTAATATGACAACCGACCTCTAGGTCATAACTCTAACCTTTATCAACCTGCATCATTACCCATTCAATTAATATAAATGATAATAACATTTCCAATAATTTTAATGGCATTTTTATTATTTTTGTCATTATTACCATTTTATTATTTCATGTGCCATTTTGTGATGATTTAGCTAGTTCAAGCTTTAACATAGGGAAACTTAGTGTTCCGGGAAAAGTTAATTAGTCACCCTAGCATAATTTAGTTCTAAATGAGATAATTAAAATGTGTATGAACACATAATTCTCGGATTAATGCATGCATGATCATGCACAATACTTAACAACTAACTAAATTTTACCATTCAATATGCTACACTACACTACACTACAAATTAATACTATAAAATATTATTTTACAATTAAAATTTAAAAACTAAAACCCCACTACAAGCTAAATCTCGGCTGCCCTCTTCATCCACTCTCCACCCTTCTACACCATCACATCTTCCATCACTACCATTTCATGCATCCCACTTCACACTCTTTTCATTTCTCCCTCTCCCTCTCGGATCCTTTCACCAACAAACACACACACACACAACCGAAATCCTCTCCATTTCCAGCCTTGTTTTTTGAAGAACAAGACCATACATCTATTGGCCAAGCTTCAAACAAGCAAGAAGGTGTCATTTTGTGAACTTTAGTGCTTCGTTCTTGGAAGTTCGAGACTCTCCAACCTTTGTTCGAGATTCTCCAGCTCATCTGGTCCCTCTAAACTCTCCAAATCGAGAACTACACTAAGTGTATGTAAGGCCCCGTTCCCGGGCACCTCACAGTTGGTCAAATCATCGTGCATAAAACCGTATTTTACATTCTAATGCGATCAAGCATCATACGTACACATAGGTAATAACATTATTATCTTCATCATTCGTTCGTTAACTTTCATTCATTCAATATACATTATTACCATTCACATTCATTACGTTCATTACTTCCGATGACATGTACAATACCCCGAACATTGTGCACGAAGCTGGTTACTGGGCCTGAGGTCTTTCATAGACCTTGAACATTGTGCATGAAGCTGACTCCAGTACCTAGGGCAAGTGCATTCACCACTTATCTTTTCTCTTTCATTCCAGATCAATGCCATGTGCTATACTCCGAACATTGTGCACGAAGCTGGTTACTGGGCCTGAGGTCTTTCATAGACCTCAAAAATTGTGCACGAAACTGAGTCCAGTACCTAGGGAAAGCGGAAAGAATCCCATACATATGGTCAATCACAGGGATTGGACCCCAGTTTGCATCCTTCTGGGGTAGCTAACCCGCACACAGTTGAGCTAACACCCTTCATTGGGTGCGAACTTCCATACATTTGCTTGCAAGCCTTTCTTACTTTCATTCATTCATTAATGCATGCATTCATTCATAATGTTCCTCTTTCATTATCTTCCACTTTTGCGTTACATCATACTTTTCGTTCATTCATAAACATTCAACGTAATGCCACGGGAAAACAATAATACATAATAGGAACGTAACCATAAACATAAACATACCAAGTCATCACCATACAAGGCACCATCATACATACATAACATACATCATGCATAATCATGCAACATCATCGTCATGCCCAATATAACCACTAAGGCCTCAACGATCATCTTACTTGAACTTATGGGAACTTCCACGTCAAAACTTATATCTCAACTTTCCCCTGAAAGTCAGAAATTAAACTACGCTTTCCTCGGGTACACCAGCCCTATTTGGGCATATGGGCACCCTTTAGTCGCATGGCCTCCTAGCGACTGAACATCATGCTAATAGACCAATACGGATGAACATCAATGCGGATGAACACCCCAATCGTGCGAATGGACCTCATGCGGATGAACACCAATACGGATGAGCACTTATGCGAATGGGCCCTCAGTCACATGACTCCCCATGCGACTGGTGTTAGGACCGTGTACGAACTAGTTTACTAACCGAATCTATGTGAAACCAGATCAAATAGTGCGGAATCCTATTTGATTGGCAATCCAATCAGTGAAAATGTTAATCTGATCAAAACTAACGATTAGAAAACGTTAAGAATTGATTAGCAATGATCAGGAATGCTCTATGAAGTTGGAAGGGACGACTTGGACGTTCTGCGACGGCTAGGGTTGTGAATTCTCAAAGTGTTCTGTTTTTCCATGAATTAAGTAGTATTTATAGGTTACAGTCTTCATTCGTACGACTGAGCCATGAGTATGGCTCAGTCGTGCGACTGATTCATACGATCCACTCACACGGACGACTAACCCACACGATTGATTCATTCGTATGACTGAGCCAGTCTTATGACTCAATCATGCGTTTGGCTCAATCACATGATTTAGTCATGCGACTGGCCCATTAGCATTTTCCAGTCGTCCGACTGGCTCATAAGCCTTAGTTAAACACATTCCTGAACCTTTAACGATACAGAACTATATCTAACAATTGTAAACCCATATAACATGTTCATACAAGCATGTAATAAACAATAATATAAATAGATATGACATTCAATAACCAATAATCATTCAATAAAGAGTTTTCATTACATATATCAAAACATTACATCAATGTAATCAAAATGAAAGTCATTTACATTTAAGCACACTAGAACTAGAACTAGGGACATGCGTACCAACAAACTCCCCATTGGACCTAGTTCTATCTATTCTTTGACTTCCTTTGAAAACTCCTCATATCTCTTGACTCTTTCCTCTTTTGAAATACCGGCATGAATATCAAATGCAAAGCATACACGTATAACTTGTTTAAACTGAAGTGCTTGCACGATATCCTGCATATCAAAAAACAGTGGCCACTTGTACAACGTATATACATCAGCTGCCTACAAGTTTGTGAGCCACATTGGGTCGAACACCCTTATTGTCTCCAAAGTCCCCTGTCTATCCAACACAATGACGGCTACTCCAGTACGCCAGTCATAGTACCACCATTTAAAATGGGTTATAATGTCTTGTGGCATCTCCCTCATAGGTATGCGAGACATCATGCATGGAGGTTGCCATTTCAAGACAACTATCGACCTTCCAGGAATGGGATTAACTTCGGACCTTTTGATATACCTCGTCGGTTGTTGAGGTCTGAAGTTAACCTACCTGGTGCGGTACTCCCTTTTCAACGCAGCCTCAAACCAACCTGACATCTTCTTCGGGTCGGCATATAGCAGCTTTAGGCGTGCCAGCTGGTTGAGCTCAAAACCGGGGAGAGTCTTTAGATCATGTGGAAATCTAAATTACTCTATTCCCCTCTCCCTCTTAACTACGTAACACTCAGATCCTTAATGTATGCCCACGCTATGATCTTCCCTGACATCTTGAGATGCTTCTTCACTTTGTAGAGCTTGGTATAGGTACTTGACTTTGGTGCAGTGCGCTAGGCTCGAATCTCTATAAAACAAGCCACATATTCAGCCTTTCTGATGTCCACATCGGCGTCCGAGGCTTGGGCTTGGTTTGTTGATGTCTGTGCCTCCTTTTCCTTTTGATTCAGCTTTTCTAAAGTATCACTGCCAAGAGTACTACCCAAATTGAGAACCACATTTCCCTCTTGGTCAGTGTACTCTGGATAGTGCTGGGCTGTGACATCCTCAATCTCTATTTCATCCACGTCGTTCAACTCATCGTCACTAGCCACATCAAAGGTAGGAGCGTCTTTGACAATCTCATCCGCGTTCAGCCGGAACATCTCTGCAAGTTGCTCGTCGGTATGGTCATGAATTATTTCTCCATCTTCGGGAGTATAACTCACGGAACTCCTGACAATCCCTTGCAAATCAAGTATCATTATTAATTGAGACTTGATTTGCTGTAGGGGAGCAACATCATATTCATCTTGCTGAGATATTTCATCTGCTTGAATTAAACAAGTAAACACATTAGTAAGTAATTGAGATAATCAAACACTGAATAACAATATATAAACATTAATTACATAACATTAATACATGATTTCAAGTATAAAAATTTTATAGACATAGACATCTAGGCTTTACTTTTGTCTTGAATCATGTCAGGGTCTTCTGCAACGGGGAAGAGGGTGGGGCAGAAGATGAAGCTCCTTGGTCTTGTTTTCTCTTTGTTCTTCGCTCTTGACCCAGAGCTGAGGCAGATGCAGCTGCATCGCGTTCTTCATCATCCTCATCTTCCTCCCTTTCTCTTGTTTCTTCATCACCACTGCCCTCATCATCATCACTCTTATCATCCTCTCCATCATCCTCATCATCATTTCCTTCACTGATCTTCAGAGGCTCATCCTTAGATCCTTTAAGTTTGAGCATGATCGTCTTATTTGCAGCCTCCAACTCCTCCAACTTCTTAGCTGATTCCTCATTATGCTCTTGAAGTTGGGCAATCTGCTGGGCTTGCTATGAGATCTGCTGGGCTTGGGTAGCATTGAGCTCCTCAAGCCGACGTATCTACGTAGCCTTCTCCTCATCAGTAACCAACAGCTTTAGCACTATCCAGTTTAGTGCTGAAAGCTGTTTCTCCACTCCAATGGGAGGAAGGGGTGATCTCGTAGGGAATATGGGGTGTGAGGATGGTCTGGCTTGGTGGCTGGTAGTGGTAGTGGTGGTTGTGGTGAATATAGGTGGTGGTATGTGAGTGGGTGGTGGATGGTAGGCTGTAGTGGTGGAAGGTGGAGGTGTAGTAGTGGTGCTGGAGGGTGGTATAGTGGTAGAGGTGGTGGCTGTAGTGGTAGAGGTGGTGGCTGTAGTGGTATTGGGGGTGGTAATCAACGTGAACCTCGACCTCTTCCCCTTCTTGCCATAGGGCTGAGCCATCCTCTTCTTCCGTGTCCCTTTTGACACGGAGGCTCCCTATTGGCTATTGGGTTTGTCTGGGGAGTAAGATGGATCAGAAGTAGTCTCCCCAGACTCACCCTGACGTCCACCAACCGCCCTCATGCCTCTCTCAATGGCTACAACACGGCTTCCCACCGTTCGTTCCAGAGGCTCTTCGTCTGACTCCTCCTCCTCATCAGGCTGAAACTCCTGATGGAATCCAGCAGTCTCTGGACCTCCTTGGGTAGATAGTGGAGATGTAACATTAGCAGCAGTGGCTCGAGTTTGTGAGGGGCTGGTATCTCCACCATCACCACTATCATCATCATCTGAGTCGTCAACTGGAAGAACTATATGCTTGATATGTGAATCACTATCATCGTGGCGCTAATTTCACCTAGCTGGGGCCACATAATCCTCCCGGGCCAGATGCCCGAACAGTTGCCTCACCACGGGCTTCACCTGCTTGCCCCGGTACACCTTCATCCGACCGAGGGTGGTGTTATCCATCACCTCAAGGACGATGGCTCCTTGGGCAGCAAAGGGAGCTTCTGATCGATAATCATCTGCATAAAGCGTGGGTACATGCAGAAGCTCTTTTTCCCCTTTGCCTCAAAGTTCTCCACCAGATAGGTGAAGATCATCCTCAAAAAGCTGAATGGGTGATTCAGCACCAATACCACGTAGACGTTCTCCATCTAATCTGATAACTCATTGAAGCCTCCCTTCCGTGAGGCGATGCATCTCAATGGCACGTGAGCTAACTACTTGAATTGGGGGCACATGTTGCTCTTGTTGAGCACACCTGCGTTGATGTCCCCCAAGTACTTAGCCCTTAGAAAACATCCTCGAACAGTAAGGGGATGCAGTCGTGTGGGGCAATTAGCATCATCCCCAAGCTCTAAGATAGTCCTGAGATCCTCCTCTGTGATCTCTATAGCCTCCCTAAATATGGAACTCCTGATACGATGGAGATCAGAGGACCTATCTACTGCAGCGCTTTCCTAGAAAGCCTACTGAACTGATCGGTAAGGTGTGCACGGTGTAGAGATCGCACGGAAGATCCCAAATCTCCGTAGAAAGGTAATGATACCAGCGAACTTAGTTGCATTGTGAGATGACAGATCAAGATGAGCACAAATGTTGTGCTTTGTGCTCATCATCCACCGACTCGCCATCTATGACACAAAGTAAATAAACGTTAGTAAGTGTCAAAGAGTAACAGTTTGATTCAATGAACTTGAAAATTTTTGTTCAGTCGTGCGAATGAACTGTGGACTGAGATCTAGTCGTGCAAATAGACTGCGCGCCTGAGATCTAGTCGTGCGAATGAGTGCATACGTATGACTGAGTCATGCGACTGGGATTAGACATATGTTCTCTCATACGGTTACCTCAGTCGTGCGACTGAAGTTCATCAGGGTGTCCATTCGCATGACCGACTGTTATCCATTCAAATTCAAATTTTGAGAAAAACATGATGTTATACGTTGTGGCTTGGCTCATTAAGTTTGCACATATCCGACTAAACTACTAATAACTTTTATTTGATCAAGATACTTAGTTTTAGTGGTTTATTTATCAAACTAAGTTTCGGTTTGAGTTAGATATTTGTTTCGATCATTTTGTCATGTAGTTACTGATTTTAAGGTTTAACATTGTCTCGCAGTACCTGTATAATCAACACAAATCGTCAGTAACTTCAAAACGATGGTCTATAGTGATCAAACAAAATTTTGGCAGAGTGTGTTTAGGTTGTGCGTTTTAGAGGGCGATTGGAGTGAATGAACAACTGCGACCGACTCCCCCACTATTTATACTAGAGATTCCTCCAGTCGTGCGATTGAACCTAGTCGCATGATTGATTCGTGCGACTGAGGGTCAGTCGTGCGACTTGTCCATTCGGTCACCTCCAATCGTGCGATTGATGGTCATTCGTGCGACTGTCATAGTCGGTCACCTCTAATCATGCGGTTGATGGTCATTCGTGCGACTGTCACAGTCGGTTACCTCCAATCGTGCGATTGGGTTCATACTTATGGTCCAATCGTACGACTGCCCCATACTCATGGTCCAGTCATGCGAATGGCTCATACTTATGAATTTTGACTTTATGACCATTTGACACTTAGCTCCTTTTTAACAGTAGATAAAACATTTTGAGCATTCGATCATCTCAGACATGACCATTTTAACTCACCTTTGATCACCTCAGACGTGATCCATTTATCCACCCGATCACCTCAAACGTGATCCTTTCCTTTTTCAGAAACAAGTGATTCAAGATTTACATTAAGTTCATTTTGTAACATTCACAGAGATGAATCTCGTAGCACAGTCCGACACTGACACACTATACATAAAACTTGAAAAACTAGAAAACTAAATTAAGTAACAAAAATAAACATGTTTTTGTGATTTTGTTAGGGTAGGGTTTAAAAACACTTTATCACTCGTTTTAAAATGATTCTCCCCCTGAGTAGAACAACCTATTGGCATTAACGTCATTTCTAAGACAGATTCATATGGAATCGGACAGGCGTAAACGTAGTTTCTTGGAACTTTTAAAGATATATTGAAATGGAAACAAACATATTTACATATCACAGTTTCTCATTCATCAAATACTTCTAAGCGCTAACTGAAAATCATGTTTGATCTGTTATGTAACACACATTGATTTTGAACATCAGGCAGTGCAGTCACGACGATTGTCAGTATACTTGTCCACTTAAATCCATACATAGATTTTTGACACACATCAATGATGAATTAGGTGAATTAGATAAACAAGTATTTGTGTGTCCCACAGGTATATAGTAATCAATCTTCCTCAGTAGATTTTTGAGTAGTCCGGGGAATAAGAAGATTTTGGTTATAAGAGCTTTCAAAGAGATGCAAAGCCTCAGGTCAGTGCCATCGCACAGGAGAAAGGCACAAACAACAATTAATTCTTAGAACGGATAGGTTATGCCAAGCCTCAGGTCAGTGCCATCGCACATCAGAGAGGCGCAAGACCTATCTTCTTCTTAGAGCAATATTATTTAATATACAATTAAGCAGTGACGTTTGTCATCATTTGCTCTGTTTTTCAGGTCTTTGCACACATTTGTGCCATTCAATTGCTCCTCGCCCCTTATTGGAAATTGATTGATTGTGCAAACCAGGGATACTAAGGGAACCCACAACTTGTTGATTGATTTAATTTTAAGTTAAATCACCAATGATGTCTACTAGTCTATTGTGTTGAATCTACTGACACATTGTATAATGAACTAGCACCTCCCTAGATTGACTTTCTCCGTGTAATTACAGTAACAAACAAGCGTACAATCATTTTCCCAATTTGTTAGACTTAGAATTCTCTGACTAACAGTTTTCTGTGATTTAATTACACTAAATTGCAAAAATTGAAAATCTTTTTTGTGTTCCAAGTAACTCGACGCCTGTGTACCATCACTTTCCATAGTGTTGAATCACATTCTTAAATTTGTTGTTTTTGCCTTTTTAGCTTATCTGCCCTCCCCCCCTTTTTTTATGTAAATAAATACTAAAACTAAACTAATCTCCACCTAAAATTCTAAAACCGAAAATATTTTTGTGTTTTTGGATTTTTAAAACAGGAAATTAAAATAAGATAAATAAAAGAAAAGAAAAAGAAATTAAACAAGTGTCGGATTAAGCATTTGTCTCTTCTAGAATGACGTCACTTTTCTTTTTCATGTCGTTGACCTCTAACAGATAGAAAAATCTGGGTTTATCAACGGTTTAGTGCAGAATTGTCAACAATAATAGGGGTATTAGAAAATTGCAAACCGTAGTCCCGCATTTGCTGTTGAATCCAAATGATCTGAGAGCAGCAACTTGCAGCAACAACATATTCAGCTTCACATGTTGACAAGGCAACAAATGTCTGCTTCTTGCATTGCCAGGTGACTAATCGCCTTCCAAAGAACTAACACCCCGCTGATGTAGACTTGTAATTCACTTTGCATCCACCATAGTCTGAGTCACTATACACTGTTAGCTCAAAGTCATCATCATGAGGATACCACAACCCCAGTGTTGGAGTACCCTTCAGATAATGAAAAATCCTCTTCACCCCGATCAGATGGTTTACTTT
>BJCO01754881.1:0-11086 GCA_018326465.1 Flaveria floridana | reverse complement strand
TCTATAAGCTTTAGCTTGAGAAGAGTATCCAATGAAGTGTCCATCATCTGATTTCTCAGCAAACTTGGCAATTTGATCTTTGGTATTCAAGATGCTGCATGGACATCCAAATGACCTAAGAAAACCAATGAAAGGTTTTCTCTTATGCCAAAGTTCATAAGGAGTCTTACCATGAGTCTTAACCACTAAAACTCTGTTCTGCATATAGCAGGCAGTGTTGACTGCCTCTTCCCAGAAGGTGATAGGCAATTTAGAGTCAGACAACATGGTTCTAGCAGCTTCAATCAGTGTCCTGTTTCTCCTCTAAGCAACACCATTTTGCTGAGGAGTCCTGGGAGCACTGTATTATCTTATAATACCTTTTTCATCACAAAATGTATCAAAGATTTGGTTCTTAAATTCAGTTCCTTGATCACATCTTATGGTTTTGACCATGTGATCACATTGATTCTTAATTCTTAAGATGAAATTCTTCAGAGTCTCAAGGGTCTCATCCTTAGTTCTAAGAAAGAAGACCCAAGTGAATCTTGTAAAGTCATCTGTGATCATCAGACAGTAAGAGGTCCTTCTTAGACTCATTACACTAGTGGGGACAAAGAGATCCATATGTAACAAGTGTAGGGGTGTAGTGATGGAGTTTCTTTCCTTAGGCTTGTGAGATACCTTGTGTTGCTTCCCTTTTAGGCATGCAACACGATGGTCATCACTTGTAAACTCTTTCCTTGGCATTCTAGTTACCAAATCATTCTTACTTAGCTTATTCATGTTCTTAAAGGTTACATGGCACATTCTTTATGCCAAAGAAAATACTCATCACTATTGGCTTTAGATAGAAAACAAGAAACTTCTCCTAAGGGAGATGTTTCTTGCAAATCCATCTTATACATGTTCCCTTTTCTGGGGGCTCTAAGCAGAATATGCTCATGAGGAATAATCACCCCAGGCTTGAGAACAATGCAATCATGCTCAATAAAGAGCATGTTATGACTCTGATCACAAAAATGGATACACTCAGAAGATTGTACCCAAGCTCCTTGACAAAGTTTACCTTCCCAATGCTGAGCTTACCATTTATGACCTTGCCCCTTCCAGAAATGTAACCTCCTTCATCTCCTCCAAAAGCAACTAGTCCTCCATTAATCCTTTCAAAGTTCTGGAGTAGTGACCTATTACCTGTCATGTGCCTGTAGCGGCCACTATCAATGATCCAGACATTTTTGTTTGTCTTGAGCTGTTCCTACACACAGAAAATGATTAGTTACATTTGGAAACCCAAGCCTCATTGGTCTTGAGCTCATCAAAAGAACTAGAAGGTAACGAAACAGTAATAGATCCTATGGTTGTGCTTTAAGGATTTGTTGCTGTTGTTGATGGAAAACTTTCAGTCACTTGGTCTTTCCTTGATTTCCACACCACCTTTGGAAATTTGGACCTGACCTTCATCAGTTCGAAAGCTTTTGAGACTTTGGATGTTTTGATGACTGAACCTTCGGAAGACTCTACTAGCACTGCAGCAGACTTTAGTGCTTCGGAAGTATTCCTTTCTTCCGAGACCAAATTTTCTTCCGAAGGCAATTTTCCACTTGCCTTCTTCTTTCCTTTAGAGCTTCAGAAGGAAACAGATTTTCCTTCCAAAGCTGAGTTCTTCTTAGATCTCTTGGGAGTCTCCTTCTTGGTCACATGAAGAGTTTTGGATTGTATGGATAATCCATAGCAAGATGAGAAGTACTTTCAGACATAACACAACTTATCTTTTTCCTCCCAAGAGTTTTCTTCTGAGAAAAAGGCTGACTTTGATCACCTCCCTTCTCCACCTTCATCTTTGCAGATGCTAAGACAGTCCCTTTGGGTTTAGGACTGTTCTTGGAGTTGCATGGTTTAGGCTGTGTAGAAGTGTTACACAGCGGATCAGCTTTCTTCTTGATGCTGAGATGATTTGAACATGAACCAGAACTCTTGGTAGAGGAGTTAAGGTTTATGTCTTCAGTCTTGACCATATCAAATCCTGCAGAGATAAAGACTTATTTCTGTTTACAGCTAAAAGTGTTCTTGATCTCTTGAGCGCTCCTGGCCTTTCTCTTGCTCTTTCTAATCAAGTTCTTCCTCCTAGACTTGGTCATCTTAGGCTTCCTGCTCTCCTCAAAAGGATAGTGACCCTTCTTAGAATCCTCTTCTTTACTCTTCTCAGAGGAATTCTTCACTACCACTTCTTCATCCTCTTCACTCAAGGGGTCTATATGAGGAATCTCATCTTCATAAGTTCCACACCTAGGTGATCTTACAGACAAGATTGTGTGTGGAGGAGCTATCTCACTAGATCCCAGTCCCTACCTATTTTGATTACAAACTTTTGCATGCAAGGATGAGGATATGATGTTCTTGAAGGTCTCTTCTTCAAGAACACATTTTTCTGCCCTGGTTTTGCTGATCACAAGCTTATCCTGGCATTCAGTTAACTTAGTTATAAGATCTTTGATCTGAGTCCTGTAATTTGTATGCTCTTGTTTTAAAACTGAAATGGTTTTCTCTAAGTCCTCTATCTTTAACTTATAATCATTTTTAGTCTTTCTAAAATCAGATTTTATGATGTTCCAGGACTCAAGATCAGATCTCATCTCTAGGTTATAGGACCTGTATCTGTTGACTTTAGGAATACATTCAGGAGTGCAAAGATGTTCCAATACCATGGTTTCGCCATGGTCAGCCATTAATGCTTGGTTTGGAGATGCATCTTCCACCTGAAATCTCCAGTCAAAGCCTCCTTCTTTAATAGAAACTGCAGCTTGCTACTTTGACTTGTCATTCTGGGTAGCTTTATCAGTGTAGTTTGGTCTAGATTTTTCTTGTCCACCATTTGTTCTTGGTGCCTTGCACTCCCTAGTAGAGTGACCCATCAAGTTACAGTTGTAACACTTAATTTTGCTTTTGTCCAGTCCAAACTTTCCACTGGCTGTATTGCTGGGAAACTTCCTTCCTGTCCTCTTGTAGAATCTCTTGGCTCTGTGAGTGAGAAGAGCCATATGCTGGACTATCTCCATGTACTCCAAGTTGTCTGGATGAATACAGTCTAGGTCTTCAAGGGTGAATAGGAAGCTACCACAACTTTCATCAGAGGACACAAAGGCTTGAGAGAACTTGTCTCTTGAAATGGGCTTCCTTGAGTATAGTTCTCCCTTGTTGTCTTCGGGAAGGTGATGAAAGGACCCTTTTGTGAGATGTCAGGGTAGCATATGAGATGATGCTTGGGTTCTATGCTATCCCTTTCAGTCACATGAAGGGCTAAACCCATTTGATTGTTGGAGTTACCATATGAACCTTGCATGTTCATCTCCATCTGATATCCACTGAGAATGCCATACAACTCTGTCAGAGTGAGAGTCTTAAGGTTCTCAGTTTTCTTGATTACAACACAATAATATGTCTATTGCCTAGGAAGCGACAACATAAACTTCCTTACAATGTCTCTGCTCTCAAGAGTTACTCCAACATCCACTAGGGTATCCACAATCTTAACATACCTGGAGTATTGTTGAGTCATGGTCTCACCTATTTTGAAGGTGAAGTTTTCAAACTGCTACTTTAGAAGATCCTTCTTGTTTTCCTTTTCTTCAGTAGAACCCTCATACATTAGTTTCAAAGCATCCCACAGCTGCTTAGCTATTTTGCATTTCTTGAAACCTCTGTATACAGAGTTTGGAAGAACAGTCTAAAGGGCTGTCATGGCTTTTTGATCAATTTCTACTCTCTTTCTATCTTCTTCTGAGTAGTCAGCCATAGCCTTGGGGATCATACCACCTCTAGCAGCAGCTGAAGGAGTTTTTGGTATATAAGGTCCAGAGACAACAGATTCTCACATTCTTGAGTCTTGACACTTGATGAAACCTTCCATTATTCGGCACCAAGGGTCAAAGTCATCAAGAGTGATCAGTGGGGACTTTGTCAAGGTTCCAGTTTCCATATCAGCTTTAGAGATGGCTGCCATTTGAAGGGTTAAGTATTTTTGTGTGTGTGAGGGATCTTAAGATGGTGAGATCTTATATCAAGAACCTAAGAAGCTCTGATACCAATTGCAGGACCGGTCCAGGGCTTATGCACTTGTACAACACAACAACACAAAGAGGAGAGTGTATGACAACACTTAACAATTCAAATGGGGAACTGGTAGTAATGAGTTTAGAGAACTAAGAAATAGAAGATGTAAATGAGATAGAAACTAGAACAACACACAAGCAGTTGGTTTTCAAGGTTAATGTATATTGATCTTCTAGTTCCTTACAAAATGGTTTACAAAGTTTTACTCAAAAACTTGCTAAGTTACAAGGACTAGAAAATACTTATACTATAAGCTACAGCCGGCCATGCTTTGAAGGCCAGCTGGATACATGAACTAGACAACAAATCCATGTAGAGTCAAAAGGCAAATTGCCTTTTGACTAGTGACTATGACATGCCATAGCTCACATCCTAATATATTACAAAAAGGATAAACTACATAAAGTGGAAAGTTACAGACTCAAGACCTCAATGTACAGTTTACCAAAAGCATGGACCTTTTCATCAACTCATGAAAGGTTGGTGAAATATCAGAGTGGCAGCGGAAAGTGGTTCAGCTTTAGGTAAAAATTACATCAGATAAAGCATGTAATATAAAAGTCTTCGGAAGAAATCTTTCTTCAATGGTTGTCTTCAGAAGACTTTGTCCTTGAAGCTTCAGAAGACTTCATCTTTTGGCTTCAGAAGATATTGGTCTTGGCTTCGGAAGATTTCACACTTAGAATAATTTCTAAGTCAGTGTGAAACTTACGAAGCATTCCACTTCAGTATACATGCGCATGCATGCAGGAAAGACTTTGAGTGTTTGGGTTGCATCAGCCTTACTAATAACCTTACAAAAGTAGATGGTGAGATGTTGATCATGCAAGTATACGTCGATGACATTATTTTTGGCTCCACCAATCCAAAGTTATGTTGGGAGTTTGAGGAAGTCATGCGTAGTCGATTTGAAATGAGCATGATGGGAGAGATGTCCTTTTTCTTCGGGTTGTAAGTTGAACAAAAGTAAGAAGGAATTCTCATTTATCAAGAAAAGTATATTAAAGAAATGTTGAAGAAATTCATAATGGATGACGCTTCTTCTGAGATGACTCCTTTTACTGCTCAAACCAGCCTCACTCCTGATGAGAATGGGAAACCGATTGATCCTCATCTTTACAGATCCATGATTGGTTCCCTTATGTATCTTACAACAAGTCGTCCTGACATCACCATTGCTGTAGGATATTATGCTCGATACCAATCAGCCACGAAAGAGTCTCATGAAAAGCCTGTAAAACGAATCTTTCGTTATCTAAAGGGCTCTTCTCGTTTAGGTCTTTGGTATCCTCTTGGTGGGAATTTTGACTTGCATGCCTACTCTAATAGTGATTCTAATGGCTGCAGCTTAAACAGAAGGTCAGTTACTGGAGGCTGTCAGTACTTGGGCAATTGTCTCGTATCATGGCAAAGCAAGAAACAGACCATTGTCTCTCTCTTTCTCTACAGGAGAAGCAGAATACATTGCCATCTGCAGTTGTTGTTCTCAAGTGTTATGGATTCAGCACCAGATGATTGACTATGGGATGAACTTTCTCTATACACTGTTGTTTTGTGACAATGAAGCAGCCATCGGCATTGCCAAGAATCCTATTCATCATTCCCAAACCAAGTACATCGAGACACGGATTTATGCAATCTGTGATAAACTTTTGATAAACCTCGTTTTTAAGAATTGATTTCCATACTGGGATTAATATCATTTAAAACTCGTTTTTCTTTAAAACTTTCTATGTCCATATTGTTTATATTTCTTTCGTAGTTTTCTTTTTTTTCTTTCTTTCTTTTCAATATGCTCCATCGCCCTTCGCCGTTCTATCTTATTTAAAAAAAATACACAAACTATATATGATATATATTTATAGCTTTTAGAAATTTCTTCATCCTTTTAGTCGTAGAAATTTCGGGGGAGAATAATAAATAATAAATAACTGCTTCTCTGGTTTTCTTTTGCAGAACTTATGACCCTTTGTGATGTCTGAACAATATGAAGGAGGTCAATAGTATCGTGTCAGGGTTTGCTTGATAGGCTCAGCCCGAAAGCAAAGTAGATAGTACTCCTGTAGCTTAACTAAAAGAATAAGAAACATGATTACTCGGATAATCCCTTTGACATCTTTGGCCTTCATAAAGTTTCAAGTCCTGTTGAAAAAGGATTAAGAACGGGGCATCTCTGTGTTGTTTTGTTCTTGTCTTATGTATCCACGTATATAAAAATACCCATCTGTTCTCAAAAGCTTTACGCTTATCTATCTTTGTAGCTTAGAAGCTTCTTTGTATACTGTTGTGTTTTATCTTTGTGCTCATCTTCTCTACTGTACGGTAGTACTGACCTGGAGTGATGATCTCCTCTACTGTACGGAAGTACTGACCTGGAGCTCTCATCGGCACAAAGTGATGATCTCCTCTACTGTACGATGGTACTGACCTGGAGCTCTCATCAACATAATATGAAGAACTCCTCTGTTGTACGATAGTACTGACCTATAGTGTTCATCAGTACAACTTGATGATCTCCTTTGTTATACGTGAGTACTGACCTGGAGCTCTCGTCAGTTTCTGTCAATATGTATCTAGCTTCTTCTGAGAAAGGATCTTTGTTTTACATCAAAACAATTAATCAATTAGTCAATGTCATTCCTTCAAGAAATTATGAGGACATGATAAGTTTCTTTGCCAAATGTCTGCGGGGACTGAGTCATTCAATGTATTCTTTAAATTAACCGACAACATGATAACAACAGCTACGGTTTACTTGTCAAAACGAAGAAGGCATGGGCTTAAAAAGGACAAGTATTTCTGTAATCTCACCGAACTATGACTCTCCAGAAGATTCCTTCAACTTCTCGTTCTTCGCTAAGCTCTTTTCTTTGTTTTTGTTAAAAACGATATGATGTTTGGTGTGATCGTGTGGGGCTTTTTCTTTTGCTTTTCCTCTTTTGTTGTGTTTATTTTTTCTTGAATTCTTTTATTTTATTTTTCCTTTTAATTTTTTATTTTAAATGAAAAGAAAACAAATTTTTTTAATTTTAGGGTTTCCTGCGAAATTATATGTTCGCTGGTAGTTTCGCTAAGCGAAACTGTAGTTTCGCCTAGCGAGACTGCAGCTTTGTTGACACTTTCGCCCTGGTTCTTTCGCCAATTCTTTCGCTTAGCAAAACTATAGTTTCACTACAGCAAAAGTAAAAATTGTTGCGAAACTATTCACTGCGAAAGTATAGATGCTTCTGCGAAACTACCTACTATTTAAGTCTTTCTCCGAAACTGCGTTCTCATTTTCACAGTTTCGAGAAATTAGGGTTTTAGGTTTTTCAGAGGTTTATTTAGCGAATCTGCATTTGTGTGTTGTTTTGGGTTATTTTTGCACTGACTCGTCTTCGCAAGTAAGTTTCCAACTCAGGACCGTAGTTATTTTTTGGTTTTAGTCATTCAATGGGGTTTATTTTGATTTAGACAGTTGGGTTGTGTCGCAGTTCATACTTCGAAACTACCTATTGTCCTGCGAAACTGAATGAAAGTTCTCGATTATTCTGCGAAACTGTGCAATTATACTGTCCGAGCGAACTTAATAGTTTCGCAAAACAAAACTCAGTTTCGCTGCGCCAAAACTATAGTTTCGGCCGGTTGAAACTATTGTTTCGGCCGGTTGAAACTACCACATTGTCTTGCGGAAACTGTTAGTTTCTGTTGCTGAAATTATCTCTTTCACTTGCCGAAACTAAAATAATTTCTGTGAAACTACAGTTTCAGCTAGCAAAACTATCCTCTTGATTAATTTTAATTTTTATTATTATTATTTATTATTATATTTTCTTAATATTATTTTTTTCTATATCAAGCTAACTTGTTCTACCTGGTTTTCAGTTTAAATAGCTTATCTCAAGTTTGATGAGAGGAACAACATCACGGCCATTTTAGAAGATACAAACTCGCAAGTTGTCGGGTTTAGAGACTGTATACGGTGGTTGCAGAGATCCCCGATTGCTAACGCTATCTCACACTCCACCACTATATATGATTTGCACATCCGAGCCTTCTTGCATACAACTGAGTATGATACGTGGGGGGACTCATAGAGGATTGTAGCCAGAGTATTGGAGAATGAGCTGATTACTACTGATGAGGTTATATCTAGAGTATTAAGGCTAGATGAGGATTATGGAGAGGAGGTTGAATTATCCGAACAGGAAGTATCTGACGCCTTCCGCTCGATAGGATATAAGGGTCCTCCTTTCGGGACGAGAAAGGAAATCAAAAAGTCCTTTCTCTCCAAAGAGTGGAGATATATAGCCCATGTTTTTATTATGTGCTTAGATAATCGTAAAGGTGGAGTAGACGGGTTGAACCTGGATTGTGCTAAGTCAGTGGTGATATGTTGTAGGGGAGAGAAGGCCAATATAGCTAGCTTGATATTTGAGTGCATGGCTGAGAATGTGATGGCCCTGAAGAAGGACAAATGGCTGCTATACCCTCAATTCCTGTAGATGATCATAAATGACCTCATTCCTAACATTCCAAGACACGGAGAGGTAAAGAGATTAGTGTTGATGAAAATACGCGTTTTTGCTGATTGTTGTTCAATCAAGCATGACTTTAGTGGGAAGATTACCTATCTATATTAGGAGAACATGTACTCTCCAGAACGTTGGGCTTATATTAGAAGGGTGATAGAGTCTGAGGACAAACGTGCCAAGGAGACGAGACAGAAACAGACTGAAGCTGTAAAGAAAAGGAAGAGATGTGCCAAGGAAAAGGATTATGTTTTTGAAGATGATGTTCATGAGATGGCGTCTGAGGCCAGGGCTAAGAAGGAGAAGAGGGCTAAGAAAAGAGCCGATGTAGGAGACACTGAGAGCAGGACAAAACAAAGACATAAATCCTTTCCTAAGCCCTCACAAACTGAAGGAAGGGAAGGATTAGATGAGGATGTAATCAGGAACTGTTAGGACCAAATTTCGTACGGTGTACTAACAGATTCTGCGTGATACCGAATCAAATAGTACGGAATCCTATTTGATTGGCGATCTAATCAGTGAGAACGAATAACCTGATCAATCCAACAATGAAACAAACGTTAAGGACGAACAAGAATTGATCAGAAACGAACTATGACCCTGGATTGACGTTTTGGTACACTCCGAACGGCTAGGGTACGTATGTATTCGAAGTGTTATCTTTTTCCACTAATTACGTGGTATTTATAGGTTTCCTGTTTTCAATTGTACGACTGAACCATTATCATGGTTCAGTCGCGCGACTGAGTCATGCGATTGACTCATACTCACGACTGAAGGTTCAGTCATGCGACTGACTCAATCTTATGTCTCAGTCGTGCGATTGATCCAGTCTTCTAGTTCAGTCATGGGACTGGCCCATAAGCATGATATGTTCATGTGTATGGTCCATTAGTATGATATGTTCATGCGTATGGTCCATTAGCATGGTCCATTGGCATAAACTATCACATGGATAAGTTAAACATACTTCTAAGTTCTTATTGACTTAGAACCATGTAAAACAACATCAAACCTATATAGTTAGTTCATACACGTACAACACATTTAATATAATGATATCATGACATAATCAAACATAAATTAACATCACAATGCAATTCATATCTCATTCATTCAATTCATTACATCGATTACATATATGTAAGACATGAAAGACTTTTACATTTCAGAACATAAACTAGGTACATCAATATGTATCAACAAACTCCCCCGCGGACCTAGTTTACTCTATTGTCTAACAGTCTTCACATGCTGTTAGAACATCTTGTACTTCTCTTCTTTTGTAACTCCTACATGTATCTCAAATGTAAAGCAGAGTGTTATGACATGTTGGAACTATACAGATTGTACGATGTCCTACGTGTCATAGAATAGTTGCCACTTGTATAGAGTGTAGGCATCGTCTTTGGGCAAGTTGGTTAGCCACATAGGGTGGCACTTTACAACATAGCAACATAATGAGGAGAGTGTATTCAGAACACTTAACAGATCAAATAGGGAACTGGTTATAGTGATGCAAAGAACAAAAGTAAACTTAGAACAAAACAGAACAAGATAACAACACAAGTAGTTGGTTTTCAAGGATGTTGTATATTGCTTCTCAAGTTCAAAGTTACAAGTATTCAAGCATAAGCATACACTACTCTTGTCTACAAAGTTACAAGACTTGAGGCACTATATACTACAACCTACAGACGGTCATACTTTGAAGGTCAGCTGGATACATGAACTAGACAACAAAAATTCATCTAGAGTAGTGACTATGACATGCCATAGCTCACATCCTAATATATTACAAAAAGGATAAAAGTAGATAAAGTAGAAAGGTTTGACCCTAAAACCTCACTGTATAGTTTTCCTAAAGCATGGACCTTTTTACCAACTCATGCAAGTTGGTGACCAACCAGAGTGGGCAGCGGTAAAGTGGTTCAGCTTTATAGAAAAAGTACATCAGATAAAACCATGTATGATAAAAGTCTTCAGAAGAATATGTCTTGGTTCTTTGGCTTCGGACGACTTTGTCTCTGAAGCTTCGGAAGACTTCATTTCTGGCTTCGGAAGATATTGGTCTTGGCTTCGGAAGATTTTACACTTACAGTATTTCTGGTGTAAAACTTCCGAAGCATTTCTACTTCATGTTCTGTGAAGTATGCAGGAAGACTTAGAGTGTTTTGGCTGCATCAGACTTATAGGAATCCTTACAAACTCCCCCTAGGCTAATGCTACCAAAACACTTGAAGATATTTAGCTGTTCATAGTCCTCAACATGATCATGACCATTCCTTTCTTCATTAGAGGGTCAGTATCACTTAGATTTGTGAAGTATCTTCTCATGTCAAAAAGATCATGCAGAGGTAAATTGAAGAGTTCTTCCCAAGAGTAGACATTTTCTTCACCTTGATCTCTAACTACATGCCATCTCTCTGGATTAGTTGAATAAGTCCAGGATAAGATGGGTCTTCCTGATGCAAGAGGAG
>BJCO01754811.1:0-14804 GCA_018326465.1 Flaveria floridana | reverse complement strand
TATATATGCATACACAAATATAAAGGGTGGTGACAAAAAAATTATAAATTATATGGTCGGTTTAATTGGTTGTCTCTAGTTTTCACATAATATTGTGGTTTTCTTAGGACCCGTCCTCCTCTCTCTCTCTCTCTCTATATATATATATATATATATATGTATATATATATATGTATATATATATGCATATATATATATATATATATATATATATATATATATATATGCATATATATATACATATATATATATGCATATATATATACATATATATATATTCATGTATATATATATATACACACACATATATATATATATACATATATATATATATATATGCGTGTGTGTGTGAAAACTTTGAAGGGTTAAGAATGCCTAAAACATATAATCTAGTATCTCGAGATATGAATGCTACATCTTTGTATGATCCTAAACAATTTGATCATATGTGATACAATTGACTTAGGTGATGTTTGTTTTTTCTACAGCAAAAGGTCTGCAGTCTGCGGACAACATTTGCAGACATCTGCAGGAGAAGAGTTGGACCAAACGTCTGCAGTCTGCAAGAGGAAGACTGTTTGTTTTTTAACATCTGCAAACTACAAAAATAGTCTCTAATTAAACCAAATCAAACTTTACCATAAACCAAATCAAACAAAAAACTTAAACCATCTCACAAACCATAATAATCTAACTCATTATGATCATATATTGATATAACCAAATAAATATACATAAAGATATGAAACCAATCATCAAATTGAGTAAACATGTATATACAAACAACACAAACAGAAAACGAAAATACTTCAAACTCAACCACTAAACAATACAATCACCATGATAAACAAGCCCACACTCCAATTGCTTCACAATCTTCCCCACACAACAGAAATTGCTTCATAATCTTCCCCACACACCCTGCAGATATCAACAATTGACGATGATTTCCGGTAGGTCAACCGGCCGGACGAACAGATCTAAATGGAAGAGAAGGTGGTCAAGAGCAGAGGGGTGTGCCAAGGAGGTGGCGCCGGTGGTCGAGAGCAGAGGGGTGTGCCGAGGAGGTGGCGCCGGTGGTCGAGAGTAGAGGGGGAGCCCGAGGAGGTGGCGCCGGTGGTCGACGAGTAGAGGGGTGGCCGAGGAGGTGGCCGCCGGTGGTCGACCCATAGAGGGGAGGCCGAGGAGGTGGCGTCGGTGGTCGACGAGCAGAGGGGTGCCCGAGGAGGTGGCCGCCGGTGGTCGACCCGCAGAGGGGAGGCCGAGGAGGTAGCCGTCGGTGGTCGACCAGCAGAGGTGAGGTCGATGTGGGGGCTGTGGAGAGGATTCAAGGGAGGATGTGGGGTGTAATGTGGGGGTTGTGGAGAGGAGAAAAGGGAATTAGGTTATTTTGGGGTTAGAAGAGGTTGGAAGAGGAGAGAAGATGGGGGTTTGGGTCTTCTCCAATAAGAGGATGCGCGGTCCTCTTCTTGGTGAAGACAAAAGAGACTGAGAAGCTCTTTTTGTAAAAAAACAAACACCACCTTAGTAAATAATATGAGGTACAAGTTTGATAAAATCAATCATGTTTTAAGGTTATGTATTCACATATCACATTGAATTTATAAAGAGATAATTTTGTAAAACAGTATGACACTAATTTGAATCTCTCGACCCGTTGTTCGAGCATGTGTTATGAATTTGTCATTAATCTACATCTAGAAGATGTTAGTGCATTTTAATATGAACAATGTTCATCTGCTAAGAACATTCATATGGTCCAATCAATCCATTTTCTCTTCACTAAGCTTTTGTCCTCTTTGGGTCTTTCTTAGTAATGACTTTATTGAAGCAATACAACTAATCCATTAATATTAGTTTATCTTATAGGTCCCAAAGTGTCAGTTTAACATCACCCTTGAGTATGTTATTAGTTATGTATGAATGTGCCACACTTTTTCACTTAGTTATGATTGTCTTTACGTAATTTAGCTATACATGAGTCCGATAGACATACTTCATCAACATAACCAACTAGTCAGGACTTCATTTTTTCTTAAAAAAAACACTTCCATGTTTGTCACAACCCAAACCACAGCGGTTTCCCGCGGGGTGCGAACATCATGGTTTCATAGTCACTGGTCGACCACTACATGATTTTGTAAAACATATGTCTTAAATAAGTTTAAAATACATAATTGTTTCAGAGTTAAATTGCGGAAAAAATAGTAATAAAATAAATTGTTTTCAAAACATGGCAAATGCAAAAATGAATGTCCCAAACAGCATGAATGACCCTAAACATGAGATGATCTATGCTAGCTTAACTTGGTACATCTAATAATTACCTGAGAAAACATGCATGAAATATATGTCAATATAATGTTGGTGAATTCACAAGTTTTAAGTAATAATAAATAGTGTAAAGCACGACAAGACTTTCTATGATTTGATTATTGTACATATAATGCTACAAATTATATAAGTTCCTTAACCGAAGCTAGACTGTAACAGTAATAAATTGCTCCTACCCATGCCTACCGTAAGCATAGTGGTGAACAAGCTAATAATGCACCTGTTTAGACATCCAATCAAGGTTAGGGTGATTAACCCGGGTGGGGGTAGTCAAACCCAATAGTACTATTCATGATTACCTCGCTTAGGAAAAGAAATTAATGGTGCGGTAAAGGGAACTTCATACGGTAAGTAAACCACCTATATAACATATGAAATAATTGACAAGTAATTGTATCCATAAAAATAGTAATTTGCATGTAATCTCCCCTAAAATAAAAACAAGTAAAAATGAGGCTATGAAACTCACCTCAAATGCACGCGTGAATACTAACAATAGTTCGTACGTATGATTGGTCTAGGAATCTCCTAAACAAAATCAAAATATATTCATGAGGTCATGATTACTAACCCTAGATGGTCATGCATAACTCATCCATAAAGTTAGTTTTGAAAACATCACTTGACTAGTTAGACACGTCGAGCCGTTAATGTTTTATTTAGATTCTTGTCTCCATAGTTATTTCCTAAAAGTATATAATGTATTGCATGGGTTTTATATTAAGTATAATGCCATTATACTTTTCGTGTGCATGAGTTCCTTTTTACCAAATATCTCTAAAAGTTTACTTTATATAAATGTAGACATTTGACAGAAACATGAGGATTTTTTAGGTCTGGTTGTCATCTCCTTTTCATGGTTCAAGAATCTTTATAAAATCTGATAGTTTTACCACATCTAGTTATATGTCTTAGGTCCCCAAAAAGGTATATCTTGTAATATATAACTAATGTGCCTCTAAATAGGTCACGAGGCAACAGATGCCAATACAGCATTTTCCGGTACATGTCCATGGATTTCATCTTTTTGAGAGGTCAAACCCTACTTTTATAAATATAAATAGATCCTATAGTAATTTTAAACCTAACATCATAAACTAAGTTACTACAGAAAGAAAAAGTCCATTTAATTACTTTAAGCATAACTTATTCCTCAATCTTTTTGCCTTATCTAATCTGCCAAAAACTCAGATTCAACATCCTAATTATATTTGTACGTTTTGGATGGTTATACTTATCTAAAAGTTTCAAGGTTGGATGCGTTGAAAACTAGGCATTCTAAGGTTAATGTTAGGCTCAAGAAACAGTCCATTTGAACATGTTTAGGTCGAGTTATGGTGTCTAAAACATAGAACATAAATCTGCCAGAATCTGTCTTACATGTTTTGTTACTTATTAAGCTTTGCTAGAGAACCTTTGGATGAGTTAGTGAACATGGACACATCATGGTGATGTATAGAAGATTAGGAACAATGTTCAACCTTAAACAAGCAAGGAGAAGGAGAAGATGATCTTGAAATGCATAAAAGGCTTGATCCCTTGAACTAAGAATCAAGCAAGGAAAGGTGGAGAAGATGTTGTAGGATGCTTGAAATCTCTAAAAATCTCTTGATCTTTGCTAGATGCACTTGCAACCCACTTGATTTTGTAGAAGACAAGTTTGGAAGGTGGGTTTGTGTTTATTGGGAGTGTTGGTCGAAATTTAGAGGGAGGAAAGATTGATGACCTTTTAACACCCTTGTTTTCTTGGAAAAATGGATTTATAAGAGAGAAGTCTTCTAAAATTGGTCAAGAGATTGGGAAGATGGAGCTCTTCAATTATGGTTATGAAACATATTTATTTAATCATACTCAAAAAGTTAGTCACAAATATGACAACCCTCAAAAATCACAAAGTCAATGTTTCTTGAGATTTTGTGAAAGTAAAAGTGGAAGGAGAATAGTAGGGGGTGTAGGGTGGACGTCAAAATGGTGGGGGTGGGGGTTTTTTATTTTTAATTTATGTATTATTGGGTATTTTGGTGATATTTGTTACACAATGAAAATATTTACATATTTTTATATTTTTACTTTTTATTTTTTAAATATAATACAATTAATATAATAGCATATATAATATCATATATTTTATTATTGATGATATGTTATTAATACATTGCAAATTGAGTAATAGCATCAAAATGATTATAAATTTAGACTTTTTCAACGTATATATTTTGGGTCATATTATACTTTGAAACACTTTAAAATATATATTAGCACATATATATTAATTATCCGCAACGTTCGTGTGCGTCGCTTGTATCGCGTGTACGACTGGTAATTGCGCCGAATAACCGATATATGTAATGCTATGCATGAAATTTGCAATGCATGAAATGTCTTCAAATAATGAAAATCAACTAAAATTCATGTATGATAAGCATAATTTTAACTAAGTCGGGGTCAGATATTGAACTGAAATTGTCGGTTGTCACAATGTTTCAAGTCCTGCAATAACATATCAATTAATTTATTTATACGTTCGGGAAGCTGCCTTGTTAAAAATTATGTTAAGAAAACCAGCTTAAAGATAAAGAAGTCCAACTACGCCATATAAAGACAATGTAACATGCCTCAAATAGATTAAAGAAGACTACATTTAAAGATCAAACAAGCAGCCGTCATCGGAGAAGAGACTCCACGAGCTAAAGTATGTATGTTAAACTAAGAGAAAGTATTATATACGTTAAACTGAGAGAAAGTATTATATACGTTGTACCTTTTTTACTCCACGAGCTAAAGTGTGTATGTTAAACTGAGAGAAAGTATTATATACATTATACTTTTTTTACTTAACTAAAATTTTCTTACGAAGTTTTCTTGGTAAGGTTATAACGTGACAACATAACTAATACTCATTTAAATTAGGTTCTGAAAATTACATCAACATTATCTAGTTGTATAATATTGAAAGTATATAATATAATTTTTTTAGTAGAAGTGTTATAAATATTGATAATTTTATAGCCCAACCCAATTGCTATAGCCTTAGGTATCAATCAATAGAAATTAGTTTCTCATCTCTACTTTCTCTCATGTTTTGTATTAAGATTTATTTTTTTTCTTAAGCCCGATGCGTTCTGAGGATCTAGAAGATCAGGTTTATTTCTCATATACTTTGGCAAGTTGATCACAAAAATGCCCAATTTCTCCGTACTATCAGAAATTGAGATTCTTGCCGAATCCGATTTGTTGCTCTAACGATTACCAAACTAATCCCTTCCATTGCATCACGTAACCATACATGAAAGGGTGATTGTGCAGATATAAAAATCGCACAGGGAAATACTAAAACAACACACATAGTAACAAATAAAAAATTGATCTTGTTATTAAAAATCAAGTTATTGAATATTTGTAATAAATCTCAAAAATAGAAACTCCTAGTTATCCAATAAAACCCTAAATTGCCTAACAATAAACCAAGATCCCGTCTTTATTTCGTCTACATTTCGTTTCGAATCTTAGTCAATACGATTTGCCAGCGAAGTAATATATAAGAAGAAAAACCCGACGCAACAAGCAAGGATTAACTACTTGAAACGTGAATAAGATTCACAAAACCTGATCCGAATAACATAGTTTTTGAAGTACAATTCAACAATAAACACCTATCAAAACAACAACGAGTTTCTGTTTCTGGATGACAAAATAAAATATTAAAAACAAACAAATACATTCACAAAATCCTCTCCTCTCTCCAATAATTCTTTCATCTTTATCTCCTTCAACATATCGAAGAAGACCCACTCCAGTTTCGTTCTTCGTGTTAATCATCGTCAATCTGCTGCGGTTGATCTGAAAACAACACATCTTCATATATGGATAGGATTGTTGGAGGAAAGTACAAGCTCGGCCGTAAGATCGGAAGTGGATCCTTCGGCGAAATCCATCTAGGTTTTACTTTTTCTAATTCTTGCTTATGAATCTCTATCTTACGCTGAAATTTGAACTTGAAAGAGTTGAGGTTTTGTCTGCAGCGACGCATGTTGATACGTTTGAAATCGTAGCTGTCAAGATCGTAAGTGGTTATGATGAATTACTCGCGATTACCTTTTCATTTCATATTTTCGATTAGTTTGATTGTTCATTTAGGGTTTGTAGGTTGGTTTTAGTGAAATTGAACTGAAGAATTAGCTGCAGATATGCAGTGGATTCGTGTCGATTCATTGGATCACTCAATCTGTAGGGATGGGGGTTTAAGGGTTTGAATCAGAATTCATTGTTTTGAACTGATTCATCTATAATTCGGAGCTGATGGTTGTTTTTGGATTCTGCAGGAGAACAATAGGACAAAACATCCACAACTTCTGTATGAAGCCAAATTATACAATATTCTTCAGGGAGGAAGTATGTATGCTTTGATAGCAGTATCACAATGCAGATTTATATGTTTATTCTTTATTTAGTTTTGAGGAGAGCTTTCTTTTTAGATATAAATTCTAATGTGTATTTTCACTTGTAGGTGGTATACCTTCCATAAAATGGTCCGGTGTAGATGGCGAGGATAACATTTTAGTACTCGATTTGCTAGGACCGAGTCTTGAGGACCTGTTTGTCTATTGTGGGAGGAAATTTCAATTAAAGACAGTCTTGATGTTGGCTGATCAAATGGTAACTATGTGTATACACCATATATGAACTAATGAACATTGTACCTCACTACCTGTTTATTATATGTCTACTTCTAGGCGAAATTATGCCTTCTTGCATTTTAGATCTTATAGTTTCTGCCAATTATCCAATGTTTCATCTGAGTAAAATTTAGTGCTACTGTTATACTCACTTCCGTATTTCATTACAATGGATTAAGTGGCTAATCTATTCTGCAGATAACAAGAATTGAATATGTTCATTCTAAAGGGTTCTTGCATCGGGATATTAAGCCTGATAATTTTCTCATGGGTCTTGGTCGAAAAGCAAATCAGGTGATAATAAGAACCAGAATGTGCTATACTGATCAAAAAATCATTTTGCCTAATTTAATTATTGTATGTCCTTTCAATTTCTTTATCATGTTTGATTTCTATTCATCCACCAGGTTTATATTATAGATTTTGGGCTTGCTAAAAGATATCGTGATGCAACAACCCACCGACATATTCCTTACAGGTGTACTAGATTTGCGGCATAACCACCATTATTTAATTTAGTTTTCCTTTTAGTAGTTCTCTATGGCATGTATACAATCATTTTGTCAAGTTAGTTACCTATCTTTGTAGGGAGAACAAAAATTTAACTGGAACCGCACGTTATGCAAGTTGCAATACTCATCTTGGAATTGGTAAGAATTCTTTTTACCTTACTTTTAGCAAAGGGTAGCACCCTGATAAATGGTATATTGGAGAATTTGTATTTACTTTTTAAGTGTCTCTTTTGCAGAGCAAAGCCGACGGGATGACTTGGAGTCTCTTGGATACGTACTTCTATATTTTTTAAGGGGAAGGTATACATTTTCCTGTAATGTGTTGTATTTTTTTAAATACGGCAGTTCCTTAAACATAGTTTTGTGTCAACTCCTGCCTGTGCAGGATAGGTGATTAAAAGAAGTAGATTAGTAGTTGTTTTTAAAAAAAAAACTATTTAGTGTTTTTATAATGTATTTTATTGACAATGTTTTTGTCTAGTCTTCCATGGCAGGGTCTTAAAGCTGCCACAAAAAAGCAGAAGTATGACAAAATATGTGAGAAGAAATTATCAACCCCAATTGAGGTACATGCATATGATGCATTTATTTTTATTGAGTTTAGATATTCATATTTCTTAATATCCTGATGTATGTCTTTTCATTAAAGGTTCTATGCAAGTCACACCCTGTAGAATTCGCATCTTATTTTCATTACTGTCACTCTTTAACATTCGATCAACGGCCTGATTATGGATTCTTGAAACGGCTATTCCGGGAATTGTTCACTCGTGAAGGTATGTGAAACTGAACTACAATTCCTTTTTTTAGATTGTATGAGCAGAGTTGAATGGAGAACACCTTCTTTTCCGGATTCAACTGGAGCTTACCTATGTAACATTTGTGATATAGGATTTGAATTTGATTATATCTTCGACTGGACTATCCTCAAGTATCAACAGTCCCAAAAAAGTAGAACTCAGCCACATGTATTGGTTAGTGGTGTTGGAGTTTATGTACTTTCTTCATGCACACCTATATATTTCACTATGCTTTTTTGCATTGTGTATTGTTTTCATCTTTTGTTCTAATTAACACGCCATCTATATCTTGCAGCCAGTTCACGGAGAAAGCAGCAGTGGAGCCATTCGGAAGGATATGGAAAAACATCAAGGTTAGAGATATTCTTATCAAATTAAATGGTTCAGGATTGTTCTTTACATACTGAATAAGTTTGTAGAGCATAGCAAATAACTTGTGTTTTTTCCTTTTCAATGGCAGGAAGCAACAATGCTACTTATTCAGCTGAATTAACAGACCGTATGAAGTCAAACACTGCTGCGAGTCCAGGTCTCCGAATGCAATTAAAGTCACCAATTAACAGAATGACTCCTGACAATCCTCCCGAAAGAAATGTGGGTCATCTGTTACCATAAATATGTAGTGTAATCATTTACTTAAATATATTGTCTTGTTTGTTAATAATGCTGTTATTGTAGACTTTGAGCCATTCACAAATGCCACCATCTTCATCTGGGGGCCCAAAAAGATACCCCACAAAACCAGCTTTACCATCAGACTCCACAAACCCTAATCATGCCACAGACAATACAACAGGTCCTTCTAGCAGCTGGATTTCCTCTTTGCGCCGCATTTCTTCTGCCAAGTGATATGCATGGTAATTATATGAACCAGTATTTATGAATGGGTCAATTCGGGTTTTGTATTATCCCTAACAGTTCATATTTAAAACTATCTCTCTCTCTTAAAATAAAGTTTTGTTGACTGCATATGGATTTTGTGTGTTTCCAGATAAGCTTATACTGAAAACAGTGGTGATGCATGAAGCTCAAATATGGGGCTCAAAGAGTACTAGTTTTTCATCGAATTCAGAATCTGTATATCTCACAACACGTAAATCCAAACCAACTCTGGGTTTTGGCTTCTCGTGTATCATGTAAATGTCCATCAAGTGTTTATTTTTCCTTCTTTTTAATTCCATTTCCTTTGAACATTCCTTCATGTGCACATAGTTCTAAACCTTTGTTTGATTTTATCCATAATGGTTTGTGCCCTTATGTTGTAACATCATGTGTTACTTACACCTTTGTTTGTATAATCCGTGTGTTTTGGGGCACTCTTTTTGGGTTTCCAGTAGGTGGATCAGTTCTTCTCATTGAGGCTCTGGCTGTTTCCGGGACACCACCAAAGTTATTCTAGTAATAACTGCCCCCTTTATCTGTTTATATTTTTTTCATATATTTCTGTAGATTTAATCTTGCCCAAATTATAGCATGAAACAGATGTTTAGTCTATTTCATTGTGGGGATGTGTCGTAGACTGGGTCCGGCCCAGCGCCATTAATAAATGAGGCCCCGGCCCGTTAATAAATAGGGAACAGTGATGATTAAGGTCATGTTAAAGGGATGGACCCTACTAATTTGATTGAATCCATTCCCTTTATAGTAGGTTTTTATGTTCTCTCTACCAAACCCACAATAATATCTTAGCAGGATGCATAACGTGATTTACATTTATTGTTTTGATCTGCAGATTGTTCGGCTGAAATCTGGCTGCTCGTTGAGGGGTCGGACTGAAATCCGTTGATATCAGGTTGCTCGGTGGGCGGGTGGGGGATTGTGAAACCAAAGAAAGTAAAGGTCTTCACTTAACAAGTTTTAGAGAAACAATGTTATGTATTGTATAAGTTGGTCCAAAGCTTAAACTTGAGCATGTTGGGTTTCGGTTTGAGTGAATTTTAATTGTGGAGTGATGTTTGTTTTTAACATAATGCACAACTGAGATTTATGGACGGGCTACAACGTGGATTGTCCGTACCCAAACAAACTTCTGACGGGTATAATATTTTGTTTTTTGAACAAAAAAATTATACGTTGAATTATGATTGAAAAATGAAATTCGGTACCCCCAAAAAAATCGGTTTTATATTTGAAACACAAATTCCTTTATAAAGAGTGGCTTTGTAATCGTTTTAGTTTGTTTGGTTTTTATGCTTCAAAGTATACTTATCAGTCAAACTAGTAACGATGTGTTTTTTTAAACGCACGGTGGTGTACGCTGGTGTTCTGTCTATTAGTTAGTCATTTATGTATATAAATAAAAAGCATGGTCTTTGGTGATTAACATATGCAATAAAATGTCTTTAAACGTAGTAGAAGGCGGGATTGCTAGTCGGGGAACTTGGCTTTTTTTGGTGTCGCTCACACATGGAAATCCGAAGGTAGGTCAGCTACTGTATTTGTGAATATTAGGAAAACAGGTTCTAAAAAATGCCATTAAAGTTGTTTAACTTAGATTTATATACTACTTAAGTAGATTCGATTATCCAAAATGTTGATAATTTATAATACTTAAGAATTTAATGAAATAAAATAAAAGAAATAAAATTGGGGTTAATTACAGTAAAGCATTAAAGATAAAGAAAAGCGGGAGTGTTAACTCTAAATCCTTTCCTAGTATATAGAAGGGTAGCTGCCTCCCTTGCCCCTAGGGCTGACAATTTCTATTACGAACCTTTTAGCATAACACGACACGAAGTTAACAGGTGTCGTGTTTGACCTAAATAAGTTTTCGTATCTTCAACAGATTGATCTATTAAGACACGGTAAATTTCATGTCTAAACAGGTTAGATACATGTTAACCTTTTAAGACCTGTTAAGAAACTTATTTATAATTATAATTTTAAAAATAATTAAATATACATAATATATAAACAAAACACTAACTTCAGAATTCATGTCTCCACTTCCTCCCACAACCCACTTAGGCTGTTCGACACTTCTTGTGACAACCAGGATATTCGTCATGCTTAAAAGATATTTTAAACGTTATAACAAAGGCCCAAATAAAACGCACGAGGCCCAAATAAAACGCATGAGGCCCAATAAAGGCCCATTAAGAAATCCAGATTCATTTAACATTCAATTCGGAATTGTAAGCTTAAACGATAACCCTAAAAAGTCATCACATGAATTATATAAATTTACAAATAAACGCTAGTTAACGCGTTATACAACACAATATTAATATTTTTATCTATCTGTAAAATTACGTTATAACTAATAATCTTATGTCTGATGTTAACTCCATTAATAATACTACTATTAATACCATTTCACCAACATTATAATAGTTATTGGTAATGATAATTATGATTATATAGTTATGTTACTATTTACATTATTATCAATAATATTAGTTTTATTAATAATTCATTACCTGAATGATAACTCTAATTATATAAAATCCTAAATATATGAATATGTATATACATGAATACAAAACAATTAATATTTCTTATAATGTGTATGTTGAAGGTTAATAATATACAAGTACATACACTAATGGAGGCTTAAAACTAATAAGTTATCAAGCCAAGTAAGCTTAATTATTTTATAATTAGACACCTTTATGTCAACGAACTAATAGCCACCTACATATACGTTAACAAGTAAATAATTATATATGTATTGATATGTCTAAGTACTTAATATATATAAAATAATTAACGTGAGGAACCAAGGTAGTTATAGAAATAACAATTAAATTATTCAAAATCATAACTATAATATTAAAAGATTACTTCACTTAAAATAATGTAAAGAGCTCAAACACACATGTGAAGAGATTACATTATTATTAAGGACTGACGATAGCGATATAATTAGGATTGCTTTGGTGAAACTCTACACATAGTTGTGAGCGCCCAACAATGATATTCGGAAACTTTTAAGAGAACCTGGGTGAGTCTTCGCAACCTCCTTTTTATTCACTTTTGAGGTGAAAAACATAATTGTTTTTCTATGACATGCAATTATTTTAGACTTTCTTTTGCTATTATGCACTGACTGTCGTTTTACACAACCATTAATTCTGGATAGAACCGATGAATCGTATAGGTAGTACTACTTGGGGAACTCCCCACGCACAGTGTGTCTTATGTATAGGAAAACAAACACTGAGACGTACAGTGCCGCTGAGCCCATAGTGTCTACGCGGCATATTATCTGCACATGCTTATTCTTTGGTAGCTTGCGTGTTGCTATTTGGGGATTCAATGCATATTAGATGGGGATTGGATAACCGGGTACAGGGTTGGTTGTGGATTTATTTAATTGACATCATATGTGTAAAACCCTGCTTTAATTAAACCTGCGCTCTCACCAATTATTTTTAGTTGACACTTTTAGTATGTTTTTTAGGGACAGGAAACCACAGATAACTTGGCTAGTATACATTTTGAAGGATCTTACATAGCAGTTGTACCAAGTTCTAGAATCTCGGAATGTGAAGCATTTAAGTATAATTTCAATGTATTTAGATTTTGATATTCTTTTGTAAACAATGTTGTTCTTGATATTTAGTCTAGTCGCACTCCCGTTGCTTCTGTTGTATGCTAAAAGTGGGGGTGTGACACTTCCATTCCCTGTTCCTTTCCCCCATTCCACAAACGATCGTCGCCGGCAATCTCGCCACACATAGAAAAAACGTCAGCATGTCCATCATCGTCGGCGCTCGAGATTCTCAAGATCCTTCATTGGCATTAGAACCTTCGCCTTCCTTCTATCTGACATCATCTTGGTTGAATCCCACAGCCACTATAGTCGACTAACGAAGCATCATCACCACCATCATTTGATCTGTAAAGATTTTAGATTTGCTAACTTTCTGTTCGTTGTTAGACTTAGTACTCAGATTGTTAAACAGGTTTCTAAACATGTGATATTACATGTGCTCCTAAACAAGTTTCTAAACAAGTCATTTCGTATAACCTGCTTTTTAACAGGTTTGTGTTTGAAAAAACATGACACTATAATTTATCGTGTCATGTTCGTGTCGTTCATGTCAGATCATCGTGTTTATCTGTCATGTCTTATCATGTTATGTCTAACCTGTTATGCCAACCCTACTTGCCCCTTGCTTGCTTTTTAAGGTTTTTAAAGTGGAAGAAGGCATCAATTATTAGAGAGAGAGATACAGGTAGAGAGAGAGAGAGAGAGAGTGTGTGTGTGTGTGTATGTGTGTTCTTCTAAGGTGAGTTCTTTCTATCATTTTTTATGATCCAAATAGATGATTAAAGCTTGCAACTTTGTGGGTTTTCCTTAGATCCCACGTAAAGTTCAAGATCTAGGGTTTTCTCATTGTTCAACAAAGGTGAGTTCTAGTGTTGGTACACATGTCCCTAGTTCTAGTTCTAGTGTGCTTAAATGTAAATGACTTTCATTTTGTTACACTGATGTAGTCGTTTGATATTTGTAATGAAAGACTCTTGATTGAATAACATATGTAATAGTTGGGTACTTAATGAAATGCAAATGTTTGGTTGTGTTTATAATGTTTAATATTTCATTAGTGAGTTGTTTAACGCGTATCAAATTGATTATATAGGTTTATGGTTGTTTGAATTAATCTTGATAATGTAATGTTTAATAAATATATTCAAACTTAGTAACGTGAAGTTCTCATGCGAATGGCCCATGCTAATGGACCATACGCATGAACAACTTCATGCGAATGACTCAGTCGCATGACTGAACCAAGAGACTGGATCAGTCGTATAATTGTAACATGAGATTGGCTCAGTCGCACGACTGAACACTCAGTCGTGCGAATGGATCAACCGCATGGCTCAATCGCACGACTGAACCATACTTGTGGTTCAGTCGCGCGAATGAGAAACACTAACCTATAAATACCACTTAAATCGTGGAAAAACTAAGGACTTCGCATACATACGTACCCTAGCCGTCCAGAGACCTCTAAGAACCTGTTCCAAGTTCATAGATCGCACTAGGTTGATTACCAATCGTTCTTAACATTTAGTTTCAATCTACAATTGATTCTACGTGCGTTCTCACTGATTGGATCGCCAATCAAATATGATTCCGTACTATTTGATTCGGTATACATGTTTATCAATTAGTATTTCGTTCAATACTTGATCCTATCAAGTGGTATCAGAGCCTTGGCTCTTGATTTACATGTGATTCAATCGTTCTTGATATAAAAATTGTGTTTTTCCACTAAAAACGCAATCCTTTTGTGTCAAATGGTGTTTTCGGCGTCTCCAGTTCGTAAAGTTCACCTTTCCCGGCATACGACAATTAGGGTGTTCGACCAAAAGAACCAATGAGCCAAGATCAGGAAAACCTCCAAGTCCCACATGACATCACAACAACTGCTGAAGACCTTCATCAGCAGTTTGACAAAGTCTGAAGAATCAACAGCTGAAGATCAAAGATCTGAAGTACAACAGCTGAAGATCCCAAGTGCTGAAGATAA
>BJCO01754769.1:0-15083 GCA_018326465.1 Flaveria floridana | reverse complement strand
AGATGAATCTCGTAGCACAGTCTGACACTGACACACTATACATAAAACTTGAAAAACTAGAAAACTAAACTAAGTAACAAAAATAAACATGTTTTTGTGATTTTGTTAGGGTAGGGTTTAAAAAACACTTTAACAATCGTTTTAAAATGATTCTCCCCCTGAGCAGAACAACCTATTAGCATTAAAGTCATTTCTAAGACAGATTCATATGGAATCACACAGGCATAAACGTAGTTTCTTGGAAATTTTGTTGATATATTGAAAAGGAAACTACATATTTACATATCACAGTTTCTCATTCATCTAAGACTTCTAAGCGCCAACCGGAAATCATGCTTGGTCTGTTCTGTAACATACATTGATTTTGAACATCAGGTGATGCAGTTATGATGATTATCAGTATACTTGTCCCCTTAAGTCCATACACAGATTTTTGACACACATGAGTGATAATTAAGTGGATTAGACCAACAAGTGTTTGTGCGTCCCACTTGTATATGGTAATCAATCTTCCTCAGGAGATTTTTGAGCGGTCAGGTGGTTAAGAAGATTTGGTTCTAAGATCTTTCAAAGAGATGGAAAGCCTCAGGTCAGTGCCATCACATAGTAGAGAGGCACAAACAACAGTGAATTCATAGAACGAATAGGTTATGCGAAGCCTCAGGTCAGTGCCATCACATAGCAGAGATGCGGAAGACCTATCTTCTTCTTAGAGCAATATAATATAATATACATTTCTGGAGTGACTTTTGTCATCTTTTGCTCTGTTTTTTTCGGGTCTTAGCACACATTTGTGGCATTCAATTGCTCCTCACCCCTTATTGGAAATTGATTAATTGTGCAAACCAGGGATACCATGGGAACCCACAACTTGTTGATTGAATTAGGTTTAAGGGAATCACCAATGATGTCTACTAGTCTTTGTGTTGTACCTACCGACACATTGTAAAATGGACTAGCACCTCCCTAGATCTACTTTCTCCATGTAATAACAGTAACAGATAAGCGTACTATCATTTTCCAATATGTTAGACTTAGAGCTGTCAGACTTATGATTTTCTGTGATTTAAATTAAACATTGCAAAAGTGGAAAATCTTTTTGGTGTTCCAAGTAACATGACGCCTGTGTGCCATCACTTTCCATAGTGTTGAATCACATTCTTAAATTTTTTGTTTTTGCCTTTTTAGTTTATCTGCCCTCCCCTTTTTTTTCTTTCTTTTATGTAACAAACTAACCAACTCTCCCCTTAAAATTTTAAAAACTGAAAATCTTTTTGGTTTTTTCAAATTTTCAAAAACAAGAAATAAACAGAAACATTAATAACAAAATTAAAAGCTAGACACGGTAGGACTTAGCACTTGATTCCTCTGGAATCACATCTTCTTTCTTTTTCACACCAATTCCCTCCAACAAATAAAAAAATCTAGGTTTATCAAACGGTTTAGTGTAGAGGTCGGCAAGCTAAAAATCCGTGTTATTTTAATCACATCAATTAACTGTTTTTCATAGCAGTCGTGTATGAGATGATACTTTATGCCGATGTGTTTTGTTTTAGGGTGTTGAATAGGATTTTTAGTTATAGCTATGGCAGCAGAATTATCAACAAAGATAGGGGTACTAGAAAATTGCAAACCATAGTCCTGCATTTGATGTTGAATCCAAATGATCTGAGAGCAGCAACTTGCAGCAGCAACGTATTCAGCTTCACATGTTGACAAGGCAACAGATGTCTGCTTCTTGCATTGACAGGTGACTAATCGCCTTCCAAAGAACTGACACCCCGCTGATGTAGACTTGTAATTCACTTTGCATCCACCATAGTCTGTGTCACTATACGCTGTTAGCTTAAAGTCATCATCATGAGGATACCAGAACCCCAGTGTTGGAGTACCCTTGAGATAACAAAAAATCCTCTTCACCCCGATCAGATGGTTTACTTTTGGATTGGCTTAATATCTAGAGCAGAGACACGTGGCGTACATGATATCCGGACGCGAGGCAGTGATGTACATGAGAGATCCGATCATCCCACAATACATGGTAGCATCCACCAGATCACCATTCTCGTCTGGTGCTACATCGTGATTCGTAGCAAGTGGGGTCCCGGTAGCTGTGACGTTTTCCATATCAAATCGGCAAAGAATGTCTCCAACATACTTAGTTTGATGTAGAAAGATACCGGTAGGTGTCTGATCCACCTGTAAACCTAGGAAGAACTTCATTTCTTCCATGGCACTCATTTCAAAATCTGCCTTCATCACAGATTCGAATTCTTTACATAAATCTTCATTTTGGGAACCGAAGATTATGTCATCCACATAAATCTGCACCATTAGTAAATTTCCATCTTTCTCTTTGATAAACAACGTCCAGTCAATCACACCCCTGTGAAAACCATGCTTAAGTAGGTGGGTGGAGAGCTTCTCATACCAAGCTCAAGGAGCTTGATGTAGCCCATACAGAACCTTGTCCAGCTTGTATACTCTATCCCGATGGTAAGGGTCTTCAATTACCTCGGGTTGACTAACGTATACAGTTTCACGGATTTCTCCATTAAGGAATTCACTTTTAACATCCAGCTGATAAACTTTGATCTTCATGTAAGATGCATAGGCCAGAAAGATGCGAATAGCTTCCATCCTTGCCACAGGTGTGAACACTTCGTTGTAGTCGACTCCCTCGACTTGTCTGAAGCCTTGAACGACCAATCTTGCCTTGTTTATGATTACAACACCTTGGTCTTCCTTCTTGCAGCGTAGCACCCATTTGACGCCTATTACTTTCACTCCTTTTGGCCTGTCAACGAGTGTCCACACTCTTTGCTTCTTGAACTGTAGCAGCTCTTCCTGCATAGTGTTGACCCAGGCCTCATCCTTCTGGGCATCATTTACGTATTTCGGCTCGACTTGAGAAACAAAAGATTTGAAAGCGCCATCATTCACGTATCCTTTTTCCATAATCGTAGCATAATCAGCAGAGTATAGCTGATTTCTCGTCTGCATACTGAAGTGAAGACCGCCAATGATAGTCTCCAGGGGATGATTCACACTGATCCTAGTCATAGGTGTCGTAGGAATGACAACTTCAGTATCTAGATTTATGATGGCAGGTTTAGTATCCGGATTCCCTGATGCATTCTCAGCATCTATTAAGCTTCCATCTTGTTTAACGTTATGCTCATTGCTTGTCTCAACTACTTCTTCATCCTCTGATGAATCATCACTCTCGTCCTAAGCAGTTGCTGAAGATCCCGAAGCACCACTGGCTGGTGCTATATTGCTGATATCCAAATTCGGTGTATTCAAGACATCGAACATCATCTGAGCAGCAATCTCGTCATCTGAACATGTCGGAGGAGGGTTGAATGATTTGAAAAAGCCATCATAATCGAAGAATGACGACGGACCTTTTCCAGTAGGGGGTGGTGTATCTTTGCACATCTACGTTCCACCACACTTCTACCTGACCTGTCAAATTGTTATAAACCGGTTTGTCTGGTATGCTGTATCCTAGAAAGATCCCCTGATCTGTTCCGGAGTTTTCTTCAATAACATACATGGAGCTTCGAATGGTTCCAGATACTCCAGGTTCGATTTTCGCTTCTGAAGTAACTCATAGCAAGTCTTCCCATGCCGCTTGACTACCAACACACGATTAAGCGTGTAGCACACATTAGCAAATGCTTCATTCCAGAACTATACTGGCAGCTTTGAATCTGCCAACATAGTCCTTGCAGTCTCAATCAAGGTCCTATTCTTGTGTTCAGCAACCCCATTCATCTGTGGAGTGTATGCAGAGGAGAATTCATGAACAATTCCCTTTTCTTTGTAGAAAGCATCCATCCATTGATTCTTGAATTCAGTTCCATTGTCTGAACGAACCTTCCTCACCTTCAGATTATAAAGGGACTCCAGTGTTATGACGAGCACTTTGAACGATTCAAATGTTTCTGACTTAGCTTACAGAAACATCACCCATGAGAATCGTGACTAGTCATCTGTGACTACAAAGCAGTACCAGTCTCCAGCGATGCTCTTCGTGCTGATAGGACCTAGCAGATCCATATGCAGAAGCTCCAGGGGCATCTCAATAGAGTTAACGTGCTTAGATTTATGAGACATCCTGGTCTGCTTTCCCTTCTTGCATGAGACACAAAAATCTGGAAGTCTGAAGTTCTTCACAGTAACTCCCTCAACTAAGTTGTTTTGAATCAAATGATTCATCTTCCTATGATTTATGTGTCCCATTCTCCTGTGCCATAAGATGGACTCCTTCTCCGTTGCTTTTGACAAAAGCACTGAGTAATGGACTCAGTAGTAGAAGCATTTGACATGTCCAAGATGCATAAATCGTTGTACCTTAACGCTCACATTAAAACCTGCTCCTCTGGAATATCCATCCCCTTCATCAAAATGTAACACTTCCTATTGTCTAACATTAGTTTGAAGACATTGTCACATATCTAAAAAACTGAAAGTAAATTGTTCTTTAACTGCTGAACAAAATTCACTTTATCAAACTTTACCTTTCCATTACCTACTTCTCTTTGCGCGGTAATGTAGCCTCCTTTGTTTCCAGTGAACGAAACATGTCCCCCTTTAATTTGATTGACGTTGAAAAGGAGAGACTGATTTCCTGTCATGTGCCTGGATGCTCCGCTATCTACAATCCATGTGTTGGTAGAAGCGCTGTAGTGGATAACCTTCATAAAATAGAAAATAATTAGTTAAGGAGGGGGACCCAAGCCTTGACGGGCTTGGGTTTCCCAGACGCATCGCACATCATAAACTCCACCCACTAACCATTTGGAGTTTGAGGAGTAGCATTCTTCTTCTGATCACCACTATCAAACACATTAGATGATTTAGCTTTCCACAGACCAGCCTTGTGTAAAGCTTGTTTGTGGTAAACTGGTGATTGATTAATGGATTGACCTTTAGGCTTATTTTCAAAAACCGGTTTTACCTCAGGCATCATACACTTACCAGTGGCTTGCCTGTCTTGTTTGTGGTGTTGGGGAGGGGTGTTAGACCTTGCAGGTGTTTTAGACCTTGGTTTTGTGAAATTAGGTTTAATAGGATCTAGTTCGACTTTACGCCTAGGTGTCTGATAGCGAGGACAGTGTGAAGAAATGTGTCCTCTTTGTCCACAAGTATAACATGATCTCCTCTCAACAGGACTAGGAGATCTCTTATGGGGTGGGGAGTACACTTCAGGCATGGGCTTTTTGGTCTCAACTTTTGGATTTTTCACCTTCTTTGACAAATTTGATTTCTTTAACGTTATGATTACTTTGTCTTTTCAAATGCTTAAGATCTTGCTTAACGTGTTCAGACTGAGTAGGTTATGAAGTCTTTGGTTGTGTAACAGCAAATTGTGAACCCAACCCAAGAGGTACGTTATCATCCTCTTCCACCCAGTCCTCAATGATGATTTTATCCTTTGTGCCATATGTTGAAGCCTTTTGATCAGCAACCGGAGGTGCAGGTTTGACTACAGTGTCCGGATCACTGACTAGAGGAGTAGTCACCACATGGTCCTTGATGGGGATATTGTTAGCAAGTCTCTGTTTGGTGTTTAGAAGGATCTCATGTGGTGGGGGCACAACTTTATAACCCACCCCTTTCCAATTGTTTCTTTCTTTAACCATGTTTTGCAAGATGTGAGAGGAACTAGCTAAACTATGTAGTTTTTGCTTTAAGGACTCATTTTCAACTTGTAAAACATCACTTTCCTTTTTAGTTTCCTCAATTGTCTTTATGTAAAACTTTATGTCATTTTCTTGGTTAAATGCTAAAACTTCGGTTTCCCTTAGTTGTTTTTTCAAAACTTCGATTTTCTCTTTATAACTGTTCTCATTTAGTTTTAACACCGGATTAGCCTCAGTGCACAGTTTTAAGTCTTTTACCAAATTGTCATTATGATCTAACAATCTAGCAAATTTTAAATCTATGCTTTCTCTAAATTTATTACAATCAACACAAGCATGTTTATCAAAGAGAGCTTCTTTCGATTCTACCAGCGTAGATATAGAGGTGCCGGCCATGAAAGCAGCCTGGGGGTCTTGGTGTGTTGCAGATCCTGCATTAGTTCATCCTCCACAGGTGATCAACAGCAGCAATAGTCTCATTCACATAAGCAGTATCAAACTCAGCCGAGTTCTCCCCCTCACTCGTTGAGTCATCGTTCTGATCATCAACCAATGCAATGTTAGCTTCACCATCAGATAAGAAACGGAAGGACCAGTCTTGCCCTTCATCACCCTGTGCTACCATGGCTTTGGAGTCATGGCTGGTTGAAGCTACCTTTTTGTCCTTATCCTGGCTGTTGGTTGAAGAAAACGGGTTGCCATTTCCTGTCCTCTTAGGTTTGACACACTCTCTCTTAAAATGGCCTTTCTCACCGTAGTTGAAACAGGTGACTTTTGACTTGTCAAATCCAAAAGTTGTATCCTTTGTAGCCACTAGGTTCTGTCCCGTCTTCTTAACAATCTTCTTTGCTCTACGCACAGCACTAGCGAGAGCCCACATGATATCCATCCGCTCTAGCTCAGTTTCATCCACTTGCTCATAATCTTCATTGGCCAAGTGACAGTTACCAATCTTCCCTGCTACTAACCCGTCATACGAATAGACCACAGCAGCAAGTAAATCCATATGCTCCTTAGCAACTTCCACAGTTACGTTGCTCAGATTATCTATCGTTAACTTCGTTGGTTGAGCTTCTACATAACTATGTTGAAGACTTGATGAAACACTTGAATCACCACCTGAAGATGCACTTTGAACGTTTGTTGATGTGTTAGACACGAAAGCAGTCTGCAAGGGTGCACTAGAAGATGCAGTAGTAGGAGTCACATTGTATAGAAAAGGATTCCGAGTGTACGTTCCCTTTTTAGACTTGTACTTATGTCGTAGCTCTTCCTCTCTCAATTTCAGAATAGAATCATTTATATCCAACGTTTCCAGCACTTCATTATGTCTTAAAGTAGAAACGAATGAATATCACTTATCAGGTAAACCATCAGCCAGACGCGACACTTTATCTTCCATAGATATTTTAACCACATGAGTGTGCAGTTCACTTATCAAATGATAAAAGCTATCGATAACGTCGTCCAAACTCTCATTTCCAATTGACGAGAAGTTGTCAAATTCCTTCTTCAAAGCTTTAGCGTTTAAAGACTTAAGAGTTACATTTCCTTCATATCACTTCTCTAGAGCCTTCCATAACTTCTTGCACTGTTTGTGCTTTGAGAACTGATGGAAAATATCTTTTGGAATGGACTGTGTCAACAATGCATAGGCGTTCTTCTCAGCATTGTACGTAACCTTTTGCGCCTCATTCAAACCACTTAGAGTAAGTGGAACACCATCAGCTCCAACTGGTATAGTGTAGCCAGTCTGAATAGTGCTCCATAAGTTGGTGTCCACGCCATTCAAATGAATTTCACACTGTTGCTTCCATTGAGGATATTCGTCAAGTGACAGAAGCTTTGGTGGTTTGTTGTGATTTCCAATCTTATTTTCCAAGAGCAAGAGATTCTGAATTCTGGAGTCCTTCCCGGCTGAGAAAGCAAAGTTTTGTTTGTCCATCATGACTTAGACTGAAAAACATAACGATCTAACTGACTGATGAGACTGGGAATGCGAATGAGACTCAATCGTGCGATTGAAGTCAATAGGATGATTGAAGTGTGCGACTGAGTTCACACGTGTGATTGAGGTCAATCATGCGTATGAACCTATACGTATGAGTTCAGTCGTACGAATGAACTATACGACTGAGCTGATACGAATTAACGATCTTAAACGTGCGAATGAGTAGACGATTGGACCAATCGTGCGAACGAGCTATGCGTATGAAGTTCATTCGTGCGATTGGATCAATCATGCGACTGAGACGTCGGACTTCAAAATTTTTCAAAATTTTCACTCGATTCGACCAAAAACACGATTTTGAAAACCTTAGTTGGCTAGAACTCAAAAGATACAACTTTTGAACACATGCACTCGTAAAAATTGAATTTTTAATGCAAAAGGAACGGATCTTTGATTGAAAAATATTGATTTTTGCAAAAACATGATTGACTCCACGTAGAATTGAGAGCCAAAGCTCTGATACCACCTGTTAGGACCGAGTACGAACTGGTACTAACCGAATCTACGTGAAACCGGATCAAATAGTGTGGAATCCTATTTGATTGGCGATCCAATCAGGGAGAACGTTAATTTCATCAAAACTAACGATTAGAAAACATTAAGAATTGATTAGCAATGATCAGGAACGCTCTATGAAGTTGGAAGGTACGACTTGGACGTTCTTGGACGGCTAGGGTTGTGAATTCTCGAAGTCTTTTTTCCTCATGAATTAAGTGATATTTATAGGTATGGTTCAGTCATGCAACTGAGTCATACGATCCACTCACACGTACGACTGACCCACACGGTTGATTCATTCGTACGACTGAGCCAGTCTAATGACTCAATCGTGGGTTTGGCTTAATCACATGGTTCAGTCGTGCGACTGGCCCATTAGCTTGGTCCAGTCGTGCGACTGGATCATAAGCCTTAGTTAAAAACATTCCTGAACCTTTAATGATACAGAACTATCTCTAACAACTGTAAACCCATATAACATGTTCATATAAGCATGTAATAAACAATAATATAAATAGATACAAAATTCAATAACCAATAATCGTTCAATAAAGAGTTTTCATTACATATATCAAAACATTACATAAGTGTAATCAAAGTGAAAGTCATTTACATTTAAGTACACTAGAACTAGAACTAGGGACATGTGTACCAACATCTACATCAAGAGCAGATGTTGTAGTTACATTATCATGATTTTGTGCTTCAGCAGAGGATGTTTGCAGTTCCGTAGGTGTCACAGGGTCATCTCCGGATGTAGATTGTGGATCTACTGATGTTGTTAATGGTCTTGAGGGTTGTTCCGATAGAGTTGGTCCTTTAGTTGATGGAACAGGAGCATCTATGGATGTAGATGGGTTATCTACTGATGTCTCAAATACATCTCCAGATCCATAGTTCAAATCTACGGAATCTGAGTTGACATTTGCTGATGCGTTATTCACTTTAGGATCTAAGGTTGCATGACCATCAGATAGTCTAGTGCTTATTGGAGGAGAAGGGCCAGGGGCTGCAACACTTGAAGTGTGTGAACTTGGCCTTGATGGATCCGCAGATAGAGGCACTTCATTTATTGTTGGAGGGACATAGGGATAACTAGTGTCTGTAGTACCTGGAATATTCACATAACCAGAGTTAAAATAATGTGTGAATATATCCATGTCAAGTAACCATGATGAGCCTATTACAGATTTTGTAAATGAAGTTTCATCAAATAAGACATTAGGAGTTTCTTCCACAATGTGTTGATGTGGAATGTAAATTCTATATGATTTTGACATTGATGAGTAACCAACAAAGAAACCATCATAGGATTTTTCTGAGAATTTTCCTAAATGTTCCTTGGTGTTTAACCCAGACACATGACACTCAAAATCCCTAAGGAATCCTATAGAAGGTTTCCTTTTAAATAAAACATCATAAGGTGTTTTATTATGTTCTTTAACAATTAATGTCCTGTTTTGCACAGTGCATGTTATATTCACTTCTTCAGCTCAAAAGGTAAGGGGTAGATATGAGTCAGCCAATATTGTTGTTTAAGGTAAGGGGTAGATATGAGTCAGCCAGTATTGATGATACAGTCACTGCCTTTTATTGTTTAAGTACAGTCTTAACTGAATTCTTACCTGTTTGGTTGATTGTTGAATCTTCAGCTGACGATTTCTTCAGTTTGACTGAGCTTTCCGCGGATGTTTGCTTTTTCCATAGATTTGTTGCAGATGAATGTTTAGATGAACCTGGAGAACTCAACTGTGACTGATTTACTGACAGTTCTTGATTATCACCATCTTTCTTCTTCTATAGATTTTCTACTATTAACCTCTTGTTATTTCTGTTATTTGCTACGGAAGTAACTTGAGCTTCTTCCGTGGGACATACACTTGCATCTTGATGCTTATTTAGCTCTTGAATTCTAGCATTCAACTGGGCTATCCTTTTGTATATAGTCTTCAACAAGTTTCTTTGTTGAGGTGGATAGGGCACTTTGATTTCTTCAAGCACATTTGATTTTGAATGTTCAAACATCAAACTTGTTCCCTGACCACCTTATTGATGTTCAACATGATCATCCGGCTCAAACAGATCATCACATTCATTAAAATTTAAATCTGATTCATTTTGTTATGAACTTTCTTAATCAGTTGATTTAGTTTCACTCACCTCAGAATCATCACCATTGGCCACTTCTAAATTACAAGTTTTAACTGTATTATTGATGTTAGGCACAAAATGATTTGATAAACTATTAGTTATAGAATCAGGTAATGTATTGTAATTATTGTTTACTGGTGGAGGAACGTTATGGAAACCCAAACCTGATTTATTTTGTGATTTAATATGAGAACTTAACAACTTCTCATATTGTTGAGATGACAATTGAAACTTCTGAAGTTTCACTTCAGTAGATGCATGTTCCGCTATTGATTTTGTTAATGATGCAGTCAAATGCTTAACTTGTACCTTTAAATTATAATTTTCTGAAACAAGTTTATCTAAATCTTTTTGAAAGGATGTAATCTTTACCTGATAATGTTTATGTTCCCTTATGTGAAATTCATTTAATACTTAAGTTTCTTTTACTTTATTGGCAAGTTGTTGAGCATGAGTTCTGTATTGCTCCACTACCTCAATGCAGCTGGATGAACATAGTCTTTCTCTGACCTCGTTTGACATTGGTGGAACTTTGTTTTCCATGTTTTCCATGAGTGCTTGGTTCTCTTCTAACACTTCCTTCTCATGTAAGCTCCAGTCACAAGTTCCATCTTGTAGGATGATTAACCCAATTTCTGGATTCTTGTTTGAACTTGCTGCAGATGTACTTATGGTTGGTGGAGGTGTGTTTGTAAGTTGAGGCTGATTAAAAGACCTTTGATTTGGTTGATGCTTTTGTTGTTGATGTTGATATTATTGCTGAGATGACGATTGCTGGTTGCATTCCCTTGAAAAGTGACCGTATAAGTTATATTTGAAGCATCTCACTTTTGATTTGTAAACAACAATCTTAGTTGTTCTACCTGGAGCAGATAATCCTTTATTTCTCCGTAGATACATCTCTGCTCTATAGGCAATCATTGCCATTTTCCACTACAGATCCATCTCTTCTACTTCATCAGGTTGAAGTTCTTCTAGATCTTGCTGACAGATATGAGCTGGAGTTAATGTGCTTCCTAGGTACGCTTGAAAACTCGAACTAAATGCTGCAAATGCTGCTTTCTACTCTTCAAAGTCAAGAACCACAGTAATTGGTTCTAAACTATTCTTAGTTTTGCTGCTTAAGTATGATCCTTTAGCATCTGAATTCTTTTCATCATCCTTCCTGCCTTTTGACTTGTTGCTGGATTGTCATTTAGATCATCTGCTAGATCTTGATGCATAGAAGCCTGGTTCTTCTTCATCACTCTGATCATAAGAGCTCTCATCATTTTCATGTGAGATGAATGCACTCCCCACACTCTTTATGTCCTTAAAGTGATAAGGAGCTACTGGTGCTTTAATGCTCTTATTTCTTGTCTTCTCATCAAGTTCAAGAGCTTCAACTTTGGCCACTAGAGTATCAAGTCCAATAGTTTTCAGGTTAAGAGTGTTCTTGAACATTAATACCGTTTGTTTCCAACTCCCAGGTAGAGTATGCAGCATCTTCTTGTTAAGTTCCTATTTATCATACTTGAGCTCTAGAATACTCATCTCAGTCACAAGCTGCATAAGCCTATGTAGTTGTTGAGGAAAGGATTTACCCTTAATATGATGGAATGTCCCATATTGGGCTCTGAGTGTATCCTTTTTGACACTTCTAATTTGAAGATCATGTATAGGTTGGACTCACCTTAGATTAGATTATGTTTATATTACTTTGTAATAGGATTAATATTAGTTCACTTGTGTGTTGTTTTGTTTAGTTTATGATATTTTGTAGTCCAGCGAAACTATGAGCGAAACTGTCAACTCTTTAGTTTACCCAGCGAAACTGTTGTTTCTGTCGGGCGAAACTATAGTTTCAGCAGCACAGTTTCATAGTCAGCAAAACTGTCTGCGAAACTAAGACTGCAATAAATATAAATGATTTGTTCATTATGGGTGATCCTTCCAAAAAACCTAATTGAGTAATTATGTTGCAAGAGTCATTTGTAAGCTGTCATTCACTGATATATATTGAGCTTATCTTCTTTTAATTGTATTATTACTTTATGGGTTATATTTGGATACATTTAGCTTGTTCTTGTTCATCTTATTCATTGTGTTTGTTGTTATTTATGGTATTGAACGATTCAAACCTTCATTTGTATTGAAAATCGATCATATGGACCAACAAAATGGTATTAGAGCCATAGTGCTCTTGATTGTTTGAGGTTGTTGGTTGTTTTTGTTCAAATACCACTATTTCATCAATTTTAGATCAAATTTGAGTGTATTTGATATGGAATTTGATTGAATTTTGCTTGCTTTTGGTTGGGAAAGATCTGTGAGTCATCAGATCTTAAATCCATTGAGATTTAGGTGATTTCAGGTTGTTTTCGGGGTTTAAAGGGTTTTCAGATTCATCCAGCGAAACTACAGTTCTTTCAGCGAAACTATAATTGTCGTCCAACGAAACTACAGGTGTTTTACACCTTGTAGTTGTTTTTAGCTTTTCTATGAAAGTAGAAACACTGAACGAAAGTTCAACAGTGCTTGTGTCTCATTTCAAGCGAAATTGTTGTCGAAACTACCACTGAACGAAAGTTCAAGCTTGTTTCCTGCGAAACTCTCAGCCAAACTAAGCATTTTCAAGCTTCCGGCTAGAGAAATTGCTGCCAAAATTGCTAGCGAAATTACCATTTTCTCTACGAAACTAGTTTTTGCGAAACTAGCTCTGCGAAATTACACATTTCCTATGAAACTACCTTTCTCTTCTGCGAAACTGGCATGTCAAAATTGACTTCTCTCGCTCTTGTTGATTTAGAAAGTGTTGCTCCCAACAGACCACCAAGACTCATAAATAGTGACATTTTTGAGGATTGGAAGAGATGTCTCAAAGCCTTTTTCTTCTACACCGACCACAGCCAATGGGAATCTATCATCACTGGTCCGCACAAGCCAACGGTTACTGTCGGTGGTACCGTATCTCAAAACATGGATTCTGCCACATTCACCGAGAACGATCAGAAGCTAATTGATCGAGACCATAAAGCTTTTGGAGCATTAACTCTATGTCTTGCACCTGACATCTATAATTGTTGGACCAAAAGAACCAATGAGCCAGATTAGAAAAACCTTTAAGTCCCACAGACATCATAACAACTGAAGAAGACTACATCAGCTGAAGACAAAGTCTGAAGACATCAGCTGAAGACAAAGTCTAAAGACATCAGCTGAAGACAAAGTCTGAAGACATCACCTGAAGACAAAGTCTGAAGACATCAGCTGAAGACAAAGTCTAAAGACATCAGCTGAAGACAAAGTCTGAAGACATCAGCTAAAGACAAAGTCTGAAGACAAGTGCTGAAGACAAAGTCTGAAGACCAAGTATTCAGAGGTTGTCACAACAGCTGAAGTAGTACTCTTTAGTAGTTGTGATGGTTTTCTTTCAGTAGTTTTCTTCTATGTTTTCAGTAGTTTGTATTCAGTAGTTTAGTGATGTAAAACGTCTAAAGATCTTACTCTCAGACGTTGTAGTTTCAGTAGTTGTAGCATTAGTTTACACTTAAGCTTTCATTGTAAGAAGATGTCAGCTGTTGTGGACATCTTTAGTAGTTTAGTTATTTTCAGTTGTTTATGTAAAATGGTTAGATGTCACTATCAAGTGACATCTGCTGACGTCATCTTTTCCTATAAAAGGAAAGATGACCTAATTGTATCCGGGCCGAAGCTTGTGTATGAATGAAAACATTCTCTTTTGCAGAAAAGTTTCTCTCTCTATAATCGTACTGTTTTATTGAATATCCCTCTTGTTCTTGCTTAAATTTCGTCTAATTCTTACACTATTCCGCTGCAAATCATAACCTAATTGATCAAACTAGATCTCAGATCCTTTTCAAATGGTATCAGAGCCGGTTAATCATTGATCGATTTAACAATTGATCATTGAAACTGCTCTTTTGATATCTAAGTTTGATCGAATTAGCAAATTTGCAAGAATTGGTTACAGAGTTTGAGTTTCTGTTGCTTCCGGTGAATTAATTTGAGGTTCTACATGTTTAAAACAGAGTTTTTGAGTTTTTGAGCTAGATTTGTTGAAATTACATTGAATTTGTTTGAATTTGTGAAAATGGCTACACCAACAAATGATCCTCACAATACTGGCTCCTCAACAAAGCCTCTGATGCTTGTTATGAGTGAGTATAACATATAGCAATAAGGTATGCTCCATCACCTGTCTATCAACAGCACAAGATGGTTGAAATATGTGGTGCATGGACCATACATGCCTATGGTGAGTCTTCTGGAAACAAATGAGATGGTTCCAAAGAAACGTGATCAGTATTCGGATGAAGATCTAAAGTTGTTCAAAATTGATGCTAAAGCCCATGGAATTCTGGCCATGGCACTGTCAAATGAAATCTATTCAGGGCTTATGCATCATGAAACTGCACATGACCTCTGGGTTGCTCTGAAGGAACAATTTGGAGGAACTGATGAGGGTTTGGAAAACACTAGAGAAATCCTTGCCCAGCAATATGAGACATTCTCTCATAGAAAGGGTGAGTCTCTGACCCAGCAGTTTGAGCGATTTTCTTGTTTGATATCTGAGTTGAAAATGGTTAAACAAGAATATACAAACAGCAAGATGAACAACCGATTCCTCAGATCCCTGCCTGAGAGATGGGACACATACATTATTTTCCAATGCTCCAGTGCAAATCTGGACACTCTATCTCTCACCCAACTTCATGGGAAACTATTGACATTTGAACGAGAGATAGAACAGAAAAGGAAATTGTCTTCAT
>BJCO01754652.1:0-16108 GCA_018326465.1 Flaveria floridana | reverse complement strand
AACATCGTATCTAACGTTAAAGAATCAAACCGAATGGTTAGAAACACTTGAAACGCCTTGAAATCGCCTCCGGGAGTCCTCGGGAAGCCTTGGGGACGAAAAGGGGAGACTATGGAGGTCTGGAATGAAAGATCTCCTCAAAACCTAATTTTTTCGTCTTTTAAATGAGTTCAGCACGCGTGGCCGCCGTAAGTCATTTTTTCACCGTAAGTTACTGTGGAAGCCTTCTGCTGTATTTTTCCATCAGCCACCGTAAGTCATTTTTTCACCGTAAGTTACTGTGGACTGATTTTTTCAATTCTTGTTTTCTTCATATCTTTTTCGTTTGGACTCCGTTTTCGTTCCCGTTTGCGGCCACGTTCTCGTAATTGAATTCTCTATCTCCTCATCCATAGTGGTCTTCACTTATCATTCACATGCATTCACCAAAACTCCTCAAATGATTGTGTTTAACCTACAAAACATCAAATCATCGTAGTTAACTTATTCCACATAATCCTTATACTTAAACACATTAAATACATTAAAGTTAACACTTTAACCATGATAAAACTCATTCCACACCCCGTACATCAGCCAGCACGAGTAGCTACGTGCCATCAGGTATTTCTTTTCTCGAAGTTAATTGAAGTTAGGTGCGTGCTATTTGATTATGTGCTTATAGTAGATTTAGATACTGATGTAGTCAGTATAGGAAATGCTTGGGGTGTGAAGAGTAAATTAAGTGGCTAATCACAACTGGCCATGGTAATTAGCGACTTACTACACTTAACATAAACTGAGCTATTCCTTGAATGACCGTATTAGTGTTTGAATCTTATAGTGATTAGAGAATGACTAGAGGTAGATCATCTAAGGCCTCTAGGGGTGGAGTACAGGAGGGTGGTGATGAGAGTGCCCATAAAGAGCCCGAGGTGCATCACGAGGAGGGTGGTGATGAGAGTGCGAACTTAAGGGCTTCGGTGAAGGAGGCGGTGATAGAGAAAGTCCATCAAGTCATGTAGATGATCCTACTATCTGTAGTGACTGAAGTGATCAAGGCGGTAAGAGAGGATGAGAAGAAAGAGAGGATAAGGACCACCGGAAGGGAGGAAAGGGAACGATCAGATACCGAGACGATTGTCTCGAGCAAGGAAGAGAATGAGGAAGCGGTGCAGGAAACTGCATGAGGATGTAACTATGGGGCATTCCAGAGCTGCAAGCCCCCGACTTTCGATGGGAATGACAGTGCCACTACTGCTCACCAATGAGTGAGAGAGATGGAAGTGGTGCTTGATGTTAGTGAGTGCGAGAGGACCAGAAGGTGAAGTTTGCTACCCACTCATTTGTAGACTCGGCCCTATATTGGTGGGACAATATTGTCCAGGCTGAGGGTAGCAGGGCTATTAGCAAGATGAGTTGGTCGGAGTTGAAGAAGCTGGTGATCGACGAGTTCTGTCCTTACAGGGAATTAGACAAGATTGAGAGGAAGTTCCTGTAGCTGGAAGCAGGAACCATGACACACCCGTACTATACTACTAAGTTTAATGAGATGGCGAGGCTAGTACCGGATCAAGTGACGCCAGTATCGAAGAAGATGAAGAAGTACATTCAAGGATTGCTAGCCGATGTTCACAGACACCTGATTACTGCCCGACCAAGCACTTTCAGGTCAGTAGTGGATTTGGCTGGGAGGTTGTATGATGAAAGAGAAGTGACAGATATTGAGGTGAAGAAAGCAGGTGGTGGTGATAGAAACTAGAACGGGAAGAGGTTTGGACGTGGCGATTTCACTCCAAACAACAAGAGGACGAAGGTGGATGACCGTAGAGTGGGATCATCAAGTTCGGGAATAAAAAAGTGTGGTAAATATGGAAGAGAGCATGTTGGTGAGTGCAAGTGGGGAATGAATGTGTGCTTCAAGTATGGGAAGCCCGGTCATGTGGCAAAGGTGTGTGGACTTATACGGTGTTATAACTATGGAGAGGAAGGCAACATAACTAGGGACTACAAGAAGCCACTGGTCGAGGGTTCTAGAATGAAGAAAAAGCCAGGGGAAGGAGGACAGAGGATGAGTCCTAGAGCCTTCACGATGACGCGGGAGGAGGCCAGAGAGGATCCCGATGTCGTGTCAGGTATGTTTCTAGTAAACCAAACTTGTGCATCTGTGTTATTTGATTTGGTGCTAGTAGGAGTTTTATTTCTACTGCTTTCTGTGATAAGTTATCTATTAGTATTAGAAGTATTAATGAGACATTTGATGTTGAAACTGCTATTGGTAAGTCCACTAGAATTACTAAAGTGATAAAGGACTATGACATAGAATTAGAAGGTCATATCTTTTCTGCTAAGTTTCATGTGATGCCCCTAGGTGGCTTTAATATAGTACTAGGGATGGATTGGTTAGCGACCTATGAAGCAAACATTGTATGCCGTAAGAAGATGATTTGATTATTTGCGCCCGATGGAAGTTTGGTGACGGTCTACGGTGATCGTGTCACTACGGTTCCAAAGATGATTTACGGTGGCATAAAAGTGCATGAGACGTGGAGGTAGTGCTTATCTGACCTATATAAAGGATGTGGATGTGTCAGAGCCATAACTACCCGACGTACCAGTGGTATGCAACTTTCCAGATGTGTTCCCGAAGGATTTGCAACGAGTGCCACCGGATCGTGAGATTGACTTTCAGATTGATCTGATACTCGATGCTCAACCCGTTGCCAAACCACCGTATCGATTAGCTCCTACTGAGATGAAGGAACTAATAGATCAACTACAGGAGTTAATGGATAAAGGATTCATTCGACCGAGCATCTCTCCTTGGGGTGCTCCGGTATTGTTCGTGAAGAAGAAGGACGGTAGTATACGAATGTGCATTGACTACCGAGAGGTGAACAAGCTGACAGTAAAGAATCGGTATCCATTATCAAGGATTGATGACTTGTTTGATCAGCTCCAAGGTGCCAGTTGGTTCTCGAGGATAGATCTCCGATCTGGTTACCATCAGTTGAAGGTAAAGGAGCGAGATATCCGTAAGACAGCTTTTCACACGCGTTATGGACACTACAAGTTTCTCGTTATGTTTTTTGGTTTGACTAACACACCAGCTGCCTTTATGGATTTGATGAACCGAGTGTGTCGGCTGATGTTAGATAAATCAGTGATTGTGTTTATTGATGATATCCTGATTTATTCGAAAAGCAAGGAAGAACATGCCGGCCACATACGCGAAGTGTTAGAGACACTTAGAATAGAGAAGTTGTATGCCAAATTCTCTAAGTGTGCTTTCTTGTTGCGCGAAGTCCAATTTCTGCGTCATGTGGTGAATGCTGAAGGAATTATGGTGGACCCAACAAAGATTAAGGCGGTGATGCAATGGAAGCCTCCAAGGATGCCATCCGAGATCCGTAGTTTCTTGGGTCTGGCAGGTTATTACAGGAGGTTCATCCAGGACTTTTCTAAGATAGTCTCACCTTTGACTAAGTTGACTCGTAAGGATGTGAAGTTTGAATGGAGTCGGAAACAGGAGAATGATTTCGAGGAGTTAAAAACGAGATTGACTTACGCTCCTGTTTTGACATTACCCGAATGGAGTAAGGACTTAGTGGTATATTCGGATGCTTCTTATTCGGGATTAGGTTGCGTGTTAATGCAACGTGGAAGGGTAATAGCCTATGCATCCTGACAGCTAAAAACCTAAGAAGTCAACTACCCTACCCATGATTTGGAGTTAGCGGTTGTGGTCTTTGCGTTGAAGATTTGGCGGCACTACTTATACGGGACAAATTGCATAATCTTCACATATCACAAGAGCTTAAAGTATTTCTTCGAGTAAAAGGATCTCAACATGAGATAGAGGAGATGGTTAGAGCTCATTAAGGATTATGATTATGAGATCCACAACCATTCTGGTCCACTACTATTCAGGTAAGGCCAACATCGTGGCCGATGCCCTTAGCTGAAAGGAGAGACCCGAGCCGATTCGGGTAAAAGCTTATCAGTTGGTTATGACCGCTGATGTGATGACATAGGTGAAAGAATTTCAAAATGAGGCATTGAAAGAAAATCGCCTTAACCTCGAAAGAATGAGAGGTCTAGTCGCAGAATTGGGTGAGAACACTTTCGGTGTTAGGACCTAAAACGGACAAATATGGATCCCTCGTCACGGACATCTACGAGGATGAATCAAGGATGAATCTCATAAACTCAATACTCGATTCATCCCGGTGCCACGAAGATGTATCAGGATAGGAAGAGAGATTATTGGTGGCTGGATATGAAACGTAATGTAGTAGAGTACGTGAGCAAGTGCCTTACTTGTTTGCAAGTGAAGGCAGAACATCAGAAGCCATATGGGAAGATCCAACCGTTTGATATACCTGAGTGGAAGTGGGAGCACATCACCATGGACTTCATTACAAAGTTAACCCGCACGGCGAGGGGGTGTGATACCATATGGGTGATTGTTGATCGATTGACGAAGAGTGCTCACATCCTACCGATCCGTGAAACGTATTCTTCTGAAAGATTGGCGGATCTATTCATTAAATAGATTGTAGCTCGTCATGGTGTGTCAGTGTCTATCGTGTCGGATCGTGACACCCGATTCACATCAAAGTTTTAGAAGAGACTCAATGATGCGATAGGGACGAGGCTACATATTAGAATGGCTTATCATCCTCAGACGGACGGCTAGTCTGAAAGGACGATCCAGATGCTCGAGGATATGCTTCGAGCATGTGTGATCAATTTTGGAGGAAGCTAGGATGATCACTTACCATTAGCTTAATTCTCGTACAATAACAACTATCATGCCAGCATTGGCATGCCACCTTACGAGATGCTATACGGTAGAAGATGTAGGACACTCGTATGTTGGGGTGATATTGGGCAGAAGGAGTTGGGAAGCCTTGAGGTGATCGAGACTACCATTGAGAAGTTAGAAAGGATTAACTCCTTTATGAAGGCGGCGAAGGATAGACAAAAGTCTTACACAGACAAGAGGCGTAGACCGATCGAATTTAAGGTGGGCGACCGAGTTATGTTGAAGGTCTCACCTTGGAAAGGAATCATTCGGTTCCAGAAGAGGGGCAAGCTAAGCCCGAGGTACATTGGGCCTTTCCGAATCATCATAAGAGTAGGAGAGGTTGCCTATCAGTTAGAATTGCCAGATGAGTTAAGTGGAATTCATCCGATATTCCATGTATCTCATCTGAGAAAGTGCTTGGCTGATGAAGATATGATGTACCACTAGATGATATCGAAGTAGACAGATGGATCAATTACATTGAACAACCAGTGGCAATCATTGATCGAAAGGAAAAGAGGTTAAGGAATAAAGTGGTTCCACTGGTGCGTGTGCAGTGGAAACACAGAAAGGGTTCAGAGTCTACGTGGGAGACTAAAGAAGAGATGAGACAGCATTACCCACAGTTATTCGAAGAGTGACAAGTTTTGGGGACGAAACCTCTTTAAGGGGGGTGGACTTGTAACACCTGAAATTTCTAGTTAAATAAAAGAAAAGAAAAATAATAAGAAAAGAAAAGGAAAGTATCTTGAAGGAAGGATAAATGAACGAAAGTGGAATGGGGCTTTGTGTAAAAGCACAAAAAGTCAAATATCTTATACATATAGGGATAGCCGCCCATGCCACCTTTTTACACCTGCTTTCTGTCAATCTAAAAGAAAAGAAAAAAGAGCAGAAGAGAAGGGTTTTTGAATTCAATAGAGAGAGAGAAGCTGAATTCGCATAAGGTAAGCAAATTTAGTGTAATTAAGTTAGTTTTCATGGATTTTGGGCCATAAAATCGGCTTTGTCATGTTCTTATGTGTATGTATGTGTTCGGTTATGTGTCCTTGGGCATGTATAGGTGTTAAGAGCTTTTCAAAAGTTCAAGTTGAAAGGATTAAGCTTGAAAGCAGATAAGGTGAGGCTCTAGACCCCATGTTTTACTTGTTTTACAACTTTTTCAGGTCTGAAAATGCATATAAACATTTTTGTATGACCGTATGTTTGAAATATATGTATGTTAATGTGTTATGGTTGTACAAGCAAGAATAAGGTCCAAAATGGTAGTGTATGATTTAGAATATGCAAAGAAAATGTTTGGGACTGAAAAACATGTTAGGAACACATAAGGTGGTGTTCGTGTGCCCAAACAGGGCCAATGCACCCACTATTTTTCCTTAGAAAAGTTTCAGGTAAGGTGATGTGCCCAAACAGGACCCATGCGCCTGCAAAAATAGGCTTAAAAGTCTAAGTGTGAGATGATGCGCCCAAACAGTAACCCGTCAACCTAGATTTGCCTTAGAATTTCTAAGTGTAAGTCCATGCGCCTGAACAGTAGTTCAGGTGCCTAAGTTTTGAAAGAAATATCTAAGTATGAGATGATGTGCCTGAATAGTGCCCATGCACCCAAGAGGCTCATGCGCCTAAGTGTTGAAATGGTTAAGTGTAGGCTCATGCGCCTGCATAATTGAAAAACGCCCAAGCAGTCCTCATACGCCTAAATAGTGTCCATGCGCCCAGCACTTAGAAAATTTTTCTGAATTTTGAGGAAAAAAATTGAATTTTAGGGTTTGACCCTAGTTTGACTTGTGGGTTGTTTTGAACTATTTTAAGCATGAATAAGTGAGGGTTTATGAATAGTATAAGCATGATATTATGGTGAATGTATGATATGCATATGTATATGAGATGTTATTAGTTTTCAAAACGTATTTATATTATAATATAATATACGTTAAGTATTATGTTATTACTTTACGTAGTATGACGAGTGTACGAATGAACGTAAAGTATAACGTACGAAGTGAAAGATAACAAAGTTGAAAAGTGAAACGTAATGAAAGAAAGAGAAGGATTGCAAGCAGAAAGAAAGGAGGATCACAACTCCTTGGGAGTTGTTAGCTCAACTGTGTGTTTTATAACATGCGATTTTAACCCATGAGGGTTCACACACAGGGGGGTCAGTCTAGGTGACTGAACCCATAGTACGAAACGGGATCCTTGTCATTTGACCCCGGGATTTGTGCCAAGATATGATATGGATTTGTGCAGGTTAGTAATGGAGCTTTGTGCCTAGAATGGTGGCTTCGGGCTACGGGCTTTGTGCCAACTAGTAAAGGAGCTTTGTGCTCGGAATGGCAGTTTCGGACCGCGATGGGGGAAAAGCCTGACAGGATCTAGAATCAGTACGAAACAAGCGAAGTAACGAAGTATGAATGAGAAAGTACGAAACGAACGATAACAAAGATAAGGATAAAGTACGAAACGTGTGATAACAAATGAAATGATAAAGTATTAAACGTACGAACACGTGTGATAACGAATGAACATGTGTGAAAGTAAATAAAGTGTTTTATGGGAAATAGTATTTTTTTAAGTATAAAGTATTTTGATACTTATAAAACTAGAACTCACTCAGCAACGCTGACTTTTATGCATTTTTAGTTGGCAGGTAAAAGTGGTTGAGGATGGCACGCAGGGAGGCTACTTGGCAGGGCAAGACTGGCATCCATTCACACATGTTATTATTGTTGTTTTGTAATGCAATCAATAAAAGTTCTTTTGTTGTTTAAACAATTTTGTATTGAATAACAACAGTAATTTTAAATAAAATGAATGGTTTTTTGACTTCCGCTATAATATGTTTATTTAATGCTATGAATAACCAACTGTGACGGGAACGGGGCCTTGCCCAACTTGCATTTGTGCATGATATGAGGCTTCTCCTAAGGGGTCTCACCTAATTGCTATCAAAAGAATTCTTAGATATCTTAAAGGAGCAATCAAACTGGGCCTTTGGTATCCTAAGAATAAGGGTTTCAATATTTATTGTTACAACTGACAGTGATTACGGTGGCTGCAACATTAATATAAAATCCACATCAGGAGGATGTCAATTTCTAGGTGGAAGGATCATCTCTTGACAATTCAAGAAGCAATCATGTGTCTCTACATCTATTGTTGAAGCTGAATACATTGTTGCTACAAGCTGATGTGCTTAATTGCTATAGATTCAGAATCAGATGTTAGACTATGGTTTCAACTTCATGGAGACTCCTATCCACATAGACAATAAGAGTGCTATTTCTATCATAGAATATCCGGTCAAGCACACCAAGACAAAACATATTGACATCAGGTATCATTTTATTCAATATATAAATGAGAAAAACTTGATCAAACTAGTTAAAGTTGATTCAAATGAATAATACGCTGATTTGTTCACCAAAACCTTTGATGAACAAAGATTTAAGTATTTTGTTACGGCTATTGGGATGACAAACATTGATTAGTGAATCTCTTTTGAAATTCTTTTGAAAATATGGCATGTCTAAGTTGTCTATTTACAATCTAAACCCTGTTACAAAAGGATTTCTTTAAACTTTTCTAAGTATAAATTCTTCCGAAGAGAAATTTACCCTCGGAAGAAATCCTTATTTATCTTCTGAAGGAAAATTCCTCTGCACAAGTATTCTCTTCCGAACAGTATTTAGCCTCGGAAAATCATTTGATCATAGATCAAGTTTCTTTTCGAAGGCTACTAACTTCTTCTCTCAAAAGAACAATTTACCCTCGGAGGCAAAATTGTCTTCAATAAATAGTTTGCTTCAGATGATAAAGTGGCTTTGGAAGACAATCCAGATAGAGAAACACAAGTGTTCTCTTGGAAGTAATTTTACTCTCAGAAGAAGACTTTACTGTGTAACGGAAATCTTTAGGGCCCACTCTGTAAAAAGTAAGATTTTGTTGATGATTGTTAGAACATTTTAGAATGTCTTTCCTAACGCCACTGTCAAATCAGAACCCAAAACATCCTTTCACCTTCTTTTATTATCTTCTTTACCACTATAAAAGCCAAAAATTCTCCATTGTAATCTTCACTCACTCATAAATTTATCACTCTCAAACTTCGTTAAAACAATGGCCTTCAATCCCCAGCACAACCAGGTCACCATCCTTGACTTTTCCACGGATGTTGATTTTGCCCCAATCATCCAATTCCTAGCCCAATCAGCACATTTCACTGCTCTAACCGTAAACTCCATAATTTACTCAAACCATATGGTTGAATTCTGGGCAAATGGTCAAAATGACATGCACAATGGTCAAAGGGTTATCAGGTCAACAATATGCGAAAAAGAGATTACAATCACTGAAACCATAATCAGGGAGCATCTGGAGATTCATGATTAAGATGACCCCACGAAATTCCCCAAACAAGACTTGGAAGCCACATATACCCAAATAGGATATGGAGGAGACGTCAGCAAGTCCACAATCTACAAGTTTAACTTCTCCTACAACTGGAAATTCTTGCTGCATGTCATCCTGCATAACTTATGCACAAGTCAGGGGGTTAGGATCAAATCCCTTATGATCTAGGCTGCCTAGTCAATGGATTAGTACAAGGCCTCAGATTCCACTAATCTAGGTTTGTGCTTAATAACTTACGAGGTAATCTCACTAGGAACACATTTTACGTGTATCCTAGGTATATCCAGCACAAAATCAACTATGAGTTAGATCAGGACAACCTAGAATATGCAAATATTCTAGTTGTTCCTCTAATGAGGCAGGGTATCTTCAAAATGCTAAAGAAGATATCCTCTAACCTCACTGGAAGGTTCACAAACCTACTTCCAAGTATGCTTGAGCCAATGCCTCCTGGTGACATCCTTGCAGGCATAGCAGTTGATGAACCCACACAAGACACCACCACTTCACAGCTAATAACTTCTTCCCATCCTATCAAAATCACCTACCAAAGACGCCCAAATGAACCCTTGTTCAATCTACTCTAATAGAACAAGTCCCTCAGTTCAAGCCAAAAAGGCTAGAGCGGAACAAAGGGCTCCCACTCAGCCAGAGGTCCAACCATCCTCCATAATTGACCTTAATATCAGTGTTAAGTCTCCTCTGTCTCAACCTGATGAGACCATTATCCAAGCCTCAAGCTCTCAGGGTGAGTCCCAACACTCCCTGAGCAGACAAAAAAGGACACCCACGTTACTTGCTCAAGGCCATTAGATGTTGACCAAGGTCCTGGGGCATTAGGTATAACTGTTATATCCTTCACTGAACTATTAACCCAAACTAATGAGGATCTCATGTTTTCTTAGGGATATGATGTTGATCTACCAAACCACTCCCCAAATCAACTGAGCTCCAGGGAACCTCTGTTTTCTAGCCCATATTAGTTAAGCCCAACTAAGGTGAGTCCTACAGATGTGGAGCGGACTTATGTAGGCTCAGCTGCAACTACCTAGAGTGTCTCCTTGACCTCTAAGGACAGTGGTAACATTGCTGAGACTGAGTCTATGGCAACCTTGCCACTTGATATCTCTAAAAGAGACATCAGTTCACAAGGAAAACCAGGTCGCCAAGAAACCACATCTGGTGGTGAGTATGAACATACTAGGCATGTTATCTCATCTCCCCATGATTCTTTTAAAGAAGATGAGGGAAGTCTAGAACTCACCATTCAGTATCTGCTTTCTAAAATCTCAAACCTTGAATTCAAGGTTAGGATTTTAGAAGACAGGTCTGCCACTCAGCAACTTGAGATTGAAAATTTCAAGGCCAAACTAGCTGATACACAGATTAAGAAGTCTGTTAGACATGTACCAATTCAAGTCTCTTTAAGTTATTCCTCTTTCTCATCTACTTCTCAAGATGATGCTACCAACATGAGGATCTTAATCTGGCCATCTGAACTCCATCCTCAACTTATCCTACACCATAATACTCCACAGCTATCTTCCCACAGCCACCTCCTATTGTAATTCAAGTGGATCCCAGGATGCTTATTGATCTTCATAGATTCTTAACCAAGTTTCTTATAAGCTCCTCACTTGAACAACCCTCACCCAATGTAGCAGTAGCCTACTTTAGAGCTGAAGAGCTTCAAAAGTTAAGTGCATCACCTACCACTGAGAAGGAAGTTGGTCAACCTAAAGTCTCAATTGAACCTGACGTTGACTTTGAAGGGGGAATAAGGACTCATGGCCCAGCAACTAAACAGTCGGAACAAGTAGTGATATTCAAATCTCTTTCGAAGAAGAAGTTCAAGCTGCAAAAGGAATTATTAAATTGTCATCTTTGTCTAATGATCTGCTTATCACAGAGGCTATTCTTGATCAAGCTTTTGAGGTAAACAGTGAAGACTTCCTCAAAATCCATCTCACTTCAACACCACAAGTTCAATCCTACTCTCCCCAACTTGGATCATCCAAGCAAGAATCTCCAAAGGCTGAATCTTCCTCAGATCCCAAAGGAAAAAGGAAGATGACTGATGAAGAGATTCTTGAAAAAGAAAGGTTGGAAAAGCTGAAAAGAAAAGGTAGACTCAACACTAGGAAGCTACTAGCTGCAATCAGCAAGGAAGTAGCAGAAGTAGCTCAAGAGTCTATCAATAATAAAAGAAGATTGGAGGTGATAGATAGGCTCATCAATCTAGGAGTAGATAATGAGGAAATTCTCTACTCCCACTTTATGAGCTTCTAAAACTTGAGAAGGCAACCCTGCTGCAAAAGGAGAAGGAGGAAGCAGCCAGGTTGGCTGAAGATAAAGAGAAGAGGAGGAAGAAAGAAGAAGATGAACACAGGAAGAGGGTGAAGAGGACAGCTTTCATATGCTCAAGGAGCTATTCTCAGGAAGAGCTGACTCCTCAAGGAAATGAGACAATCTTGTTCCTCTTCAACAAAGAACAAGATCAGATCAACAGGAGAGGAAGAAGGCTGCTAGAGAGAAGGTGAAACAGAAGAAGAGAAGGAGGAAACTATACTTGCCGCTATAAGAAGGTGGGAGACAAAACTTGGATGAAGGCTTATCTCAAGGCCCACGGCATCACAGGCAGGCAAGTAGGATCCATGTCTGAGAGGACCCTATAGCGACATGCCAATGATATCAAAGCTGACATTCGCTTAGGAAGAAGGAAAGAGGTATACCAACCTTAGAGTGTACAGAGGATAGTACCCAAACCAATACCCAAAACACAACCAATAAAACCTGAGCCCATACCTCTTCCCTTCCCCATCAAAACCAAACCCACACCTGAACCTTACACCCCTTAACCTACACCATCAGCCTTAATACCTCCATCATCCACTGCCACTCAACAACCATCACCACTACTCATCCTAAAACCCAAAACACACCCTACAACCCAACCATTACCCTAGCCATCCTCTAAACCATCTAAGCCTCTAACCTTAGAAGAGTTCAAGGAAATCAAAGTAAAGCTCATTAACTACACAACCCTGAGCAACATCTCTTATGAGGAAGAGTCCATAACACTAAGATACATTGATGGCTATTCATGTTCCCTAACAAGAGATGCCTTCCTTGATCTGCCCAGAGGAACACTGGACCAAGCTCTTCAACTCTTGGCTACGAACTCTGATTCCCTCAAAGAAGAAGAGAAGAAGCTGAGAAGAAGACTGTTGACTCTACTAGACACAAGGAAAGGGGATAAACTAGCAAATAAGCCCCTCACTCCAAGGAAGAAGATTGTCCAGTGGAGGTTTGATGACTCTTCTTACAACTTTGTTATGGAATGAGAGAATGGTGAAGTCAACAGACTTGACACCCCGTCTCTACTACACTCAAGCAGATTTGACATTGTTGAGTTAGCAAAGAAGCCATTCTCCAATCTCTCAAACTCCCAAGTAGCCGCTCATATCAGAAATCATCTAGGCAGTCTTCATGTCATTCACAGCAACAAAGAATGCAAAAACTGAAGAGGAGTTGAAGCTAAGAAATGATGAAAAAGAAGGTGCCACCATTAAAGGAAGATCATTCCTTAAAATGATTCAAGGCACTACTTCAGATTCCATAGTTAGATGGAAATATGACTATAATTCCCATCAACTAACTCTCTTCAGAGGGACACAACAAAGGGTACATGTCATTCATAGCAACAGATTGGATCTCCTCTCTACTAATGACGTGTACAAACTTCTCAGCACCACTTTAGGAAAGAATAAGGAAACTAATAAATATCTCATTTCCCTGGTGTTGAAAGTTTTGAGAAGAAGAAGATAGTGAAATTTTGATAGCATCAACCTAGGGGGAGTTTGTTGGATCAGATGAGGCTGGTGCAACCAAAACTACACTTTGATGATTTTGAGTACAACTGAAGAAAGTCTTTCGAAGCAAAAAGCAACCCTTCCGAAGACAAACTGAAGATATTCTGAAGACTAAAGTATGAAGAGATTCCGAAGGAAAACTAACTCTTTCGAGACTAAGTAGTTTTCCTTCTGAAGTGTTCAACATTAAAAGATCCAAGGCATAGACTTCCGAATAATGAAGTCCTGAAGACTTACAGAAGATTCAAAAGAAAGTGATCTTTCTGAAGTATAATTGGCATCAGAAGAACTTATTCTTCCGAAGCTAGTTTGCCTTTGGAAGAATTATTTATGGACCAGTGGACATAAGTATGGTCTGATTGACAAGTCTGATATACTACATGATGTTTTCCCATACCTATGTAGTTGACCATACTTTATTCCACTATTCATCTTTTATCAGTTAGTACAGTTACCAACTTTAGTAGGTGAAAAAAAGGTAAGTCATGAACATGTCATGACTACCTAATCTAGGATAGTATTTTATCTTAGATACCTTACTTCTAGCAATGTAGTATTTGTTTAGATGTAAGTTCCAGTTGGTTTTCTAAGTAAAACCGGCTGTAGATAGTAGTATATATAGTTTCTTAATGTAACTCATTATGTATGCTTTGTAAGATTTCTATAAACACTGAGTTGAGAAGTAATCTATACAAGTATCTTGAAAAACCATTTCGTGTGTTTATTAACTTAGTATATTATCATCAATTTAGTTTGAGATTCTACATCATTACACGAGTGAGACTTGGTGAGTTTGAGAGAATATATTGTGTTGAGAAACCAACACCGATCCTGCAGATGGTGATTGAGGAATTTTGTCCTCATTGAGAGTTGGATAAGATTAAAAGAGAGTTCTTACAGTTGGAGGCAGGAACCATGACATACCAGCAGTACACGACCAAGCTTAACGAGATGGTAAGGCTGGTGCAAGAGCAAGTGGCACATATGTCATGAAAGATCAAGAGATACATCCGAGGTCTGCTAGTGGACATCCGCATGCACATGGTCTCCGCCCGGCCAGGCACGTTCAAATTGGTGGTTGATATGGTAGGGAGGATATACAATGAGTAAGAAGTGTTGACTGTGGTGGAGGCGAAGAAGAAGTGGAACGGTGATAGGAACGAGAATAGAAAGTGATACAACAATGGTGGTTTTGCAGCTAGTGGTAAAAAGGCAAGACTGGATGATTAAAATACGCCAACGGGAGGTATGGGGAAAGACCATGCAAGAAGTGTGGGAAGGATCATATAGAAAAGTGTAAGTAGGGATCGAACCTATGCTTTATGTATGTGAAGGAGGGTCAAATGGCAAGTGATTATGGAGCGGTAAAATATTACAATTGTGGTGAATCAGGGCATCTAAGCAGAGACCGTAAGAGACTAAGGGCTGAGACTTTTAGAGCAAAGAAGGGAGTCTAGAAAGGGAAGGAAGGGCAGAAAGCTAAATCCAGGGCATTCATTATGACAAAAGAATAGGCTAGAGTAGACCCTAAAATGGTATCAGTTACATTCCTAATACACCAAACCTGTGCATATGTACTATTCAATTCTAGTGCTAGTAGGAGATTTATTTCTACTACTTTCTGTGATAAGTTACCTGCTAGGAGTAGAAAGATTGATAATTCCTTTGATGTAGAAACTACTATTGGTAAGTCTACTAGGATTATTGATAGGATAGATGATTATGATAAAGAATTGGATGACCATAGGTTCTCTGCTAGACTATTTGTGACGACCTTATGCAAATTTGATGTAGTCCTAGGGACGGATTGGCAAGCTACCTATGAGACCAATATCGTATGTCGCAAGAAGATGATTTAAGTGACCGCGCCCGATGGGAGTTCCGTTACGATTTGTGGGGATAGAGTTTGTATGATCTTGAAGGTAATTTTGATGATTATGGTGGAGAAGTGTATGAGGCGTGGATGTCATGCTTATATATCTTACGTGAAAGATATGAATGCGCTAGTAGCATGAAAATCAGACGTATCATTCGTGTGTGACTTCCCTGATGTCATCACGTGTACCGCATGTCCGTGAGATCGAGATCCAGGTTGATTTGTTACCTTGGGCTCAACCAAGGAATTGTATCGTCTAGCTCCCTGCGAGATGAAGAAATTGATGGCTCGGTTGCAAGATTTGCGGGACAAGGGTTTCATTTGACCTAGTATCTTTCTATGGGATGCTCTGGTCCTATTTGTGAAGAATAAAGATAGTAGTATATGTTGGAGCATATATTGTCATATATAGTGTGTCCGTCGCTTGACGAATAGTTTAGGCTTAATGTATTACACCTGATATGTTGTAAACACATGAAACTGGGTCATTTGCAGGAGCATATGCGAACGAGACTCAGTCGTACGACTGAGCCATGCTAATGGACCAGTCGTGCGACTGAGAGATGCGATTGGGGCATTCGTAAAACTGACCCATAAGAATGGTCCAGTCGTACGATTGAACCATACGCATGGTCCAGTCATACGATTGAACCATACGCATGGTCCAATCGTATGAATGGGCCCAGTCGCATCTAATATGGGCTAAGGCCTATATATACCAGTTTCAATGTGTAGAGAGTAAGGGTTTTGAGAGGGAGTCTGCCCGGGGCCTAGGTGCTGCCGGATGAGAGAGGAGATCATGCTTGATCTCCCCTTGCCAAAAGTCCTGATTCTTAAGTTGTAACGAGCTTAAAATCGTTAGGTTTTATCAATGAAATCATTCGATTATTGTTCGTGTTATTGATTGACTTTTGGTTTACGCTGTTATTTATCCTTCCTTCAAGAACATGCTTGGATGTTTATCGATCCAGTGACTTCACAATTGGTATCAGAGCCGGTTACTGCTAGAATGATCTAACAATCACTCTAGCAACCCGAGCTCTTCATCTCTGGATCTATTTCAGGTTCTTTGACGTTAAACACACTTCGTGTTCTTCGTGTTCTTCGTGTTTTGCTCAGATCTCGTGGTGTGTGTTGTTTCTATGTTAAAATCGA